>OY776676.1:50933369-51050804 GCA_963675555.1 Leptura quadrifasciata
GTTGTATTGTATCTAATAGTTAAAAAGCAACGGTGATCAAATCTAGCTAATTTCGACTAATTTAGTCATAATCTATGACTGCATTCTTGCGTGCCCAATTCGAATATACAGTGGGGTCGAAAAGTAAAGCATAAATTCATTATCTACGTGATTACCAATTTATGAGTAAAATTCTAAATACGTCAGTCAACTTCTCACAAGAATTATAAACAAACAAAATGTAGCTTATTCCCTATTGTACAATGTTAGCCGCGAGCCGTCAGTCGGTGACGTCACCACTGATACTCGATTCTGTGTTCTCCATAAAAGATCGTGTATTTTCTTAAGTTTCCGAGCTGCTTTTTATTATGTTTTAAAGCTTTGTGTGGTTTTTAAACACTGAACTTTGTGAACTAGGATTTTGTGAACTAGAAAAACTCAGTACTTTTATTATTAAAAGCATAATGTTGTTTACATTTTAAGTTTTAATAGACAGTATTTCCAACCTAACATTTATGATTTACAACTTTTTTTCCACGATTATGCTATAGACTTATTTATATTTTAGCTTATTTCTGATAGGGATTTATGTAAGTGGTTTTCACAAAAACTGTAATAAGTATTATTTTAATATTTTTCATTGATTTTTTAGACCACAATACTTGGGCGTACTTGCGCTATTGGTTCTTGTAAAAGCAATCAATGGGGGCGAGCGTAGGTGCGTCTTTATTATGTACATACTTCGGTATGCGATGTAAAGCAACGACAGGCGCAGTTAGTACTTGGATGGGTGACCACTCCAACGGAAACCGCGTCCTCGCCTCACACATCTTCCAGCGGCTTGTATATCAGTGTATGCGCGGAAGCTATACAACCTTAGGCGAGGGTTGTATAGGGGATATACCATCCTTCGGAGGGGATGTAAAGCCGTCGGTCCCTTGTCTATTAAATGTTAGGCAAGTAAAAGATCCCTACTCTTCTTAAGGGAAGAGGTTCGGCAAAATTCCTGGTTGGGGGTAGCTCGTCTACAGGCGTCGGTGATAGGCCTCAGTAGCGGAAATAGGCCGACGTTAAATAAATGTATAAAAAAAAAGCAATCAATTTACGGCCAAGAAGAAGGACTTTAATGTAGTATTTCATTCTTTTCCTAAGGACAAGGATTTGGTGTCTTCAACCATACGAAATGAATGGGCAATGTTGCAAAAGGGCTGATAAAAATCCGAACACCTCTAGAGTTCTTTTAATTTTACTGAAAATAACTATGAAAGAGATTTGCAAAATGAACTTCTAGGTAAGGAATAAGTAATGTTTTTATTAACCCTGCAGGAATAAAAAAAAATATTTTTCATTAAAAGTTTGTTTTTTATAGATTTTCCTTCACGCCGAATGCTAAAAAACTGCAGTCCTCGCAGTCAGTTTAGGAGGCCGAGATCAAAGAGAAACTGAAGGGGCTTCCCATAAAAAAAGAGTGACAAAGAAGAGGAACAAAGAAATTATACCTCTGAAATGTTTATTTTTTAGAAATGCATATTAATTTTACTGTTATCTGTTATTTTTTAATAAATATCAAAATATATATAAATGTGTTGGTTTATTCTTTCACCTGTTTTTTAAATCAAAAATATGGTAACGAAATACCTAAATCACAGATTTAAATTTAAATAATCTTACCAAAACCCTGTGTAAATTCAGTATTTTTTTGTGTACACCTACATAACTACCGAAATATAGTAAAATGTACACGATTTAAATGATTTTGTTTATATTCATAGAACTAGAATAATCCTCAACTTCATACCTTCTAATCGGTAGTTCCTTTGATTGTACAGTGTTCCCATTAGCGCCATTTTTTCCCTCAATAAGTCTGCTTTCAATAACCTCCGAAGCATTTCCTTCGTCCGATATATGTGCAGAGAATTAAGAGGAAAAATATGAAAAAGAGTCATTCATTACAATGCATTTCAAATCAGGGGCATATCTTAGGAGCACCAATGGTGACGTTACATCGGTTGACCTTGAAGCTAACAGATTTGCCTTTACAAGCAATCCTTTTTTGTTTATAATCCTTGAATTTTTCACATATTTTTCACAAACAGTATAAGAAATCCAATAACGAAGTTAATTATTTGAAATTTTCTCAACTAAGGCATAGGTGCAATGATGTCAAATGTGTGTTATACTAACTATATTAATAGCATTAATCTAAGTCTCCCCTCTGATCCGAAACTGTTTTGGAAATACTTAAATGAAAAAAGGTCCTCTTATAGATTACCTGATAAGATGTTATATGATGAAGATGAAGCTTCCAATGGAGAGGAGATTAGTAGGTCTGTTTGCAAATTATTTCGGAACAGTATACTCTGATAACCAACCCGTTATCCAGTCGACTTCAGTAGGATGTAATGATTTAATTTTCATCTGTCCATCTCTATCGATTCATAATATCTCTGAAAAATTGTCTAAAATACATAATAAAATTACAATGGGGTCAGATGGCATTTCCAATGTTTTAGTAAAGAGTTGCATATGCACTCTGACTAATCCTTTATGCTTCTTATTCAACAGCTCTTTAAAACTGGGGATATTCCCAAAAATATGGAAAGACAGCTATGCCTATTTTTAAATCTGGTCAAGAACTAAACTATTCGACATCCGTGTATGATGAGCTAAGCTGGTTCTGTAAAGAGGTATTGATAAATGGTATTACCATATATATAATATATTATTATATATATTACCATATTAACAAAAGAAACAGATACCAAAAAAAGAAAAAATAAGGAATCAGCAATAATCTTATTAAATGAAGATAAGTGCGTATCGAATTGTTCTGTAGATATTTGTACAACCTGGCTACCAATGTTAAAAGAAGAACTTAACAAACTCAATATTATATAAAAGAAAATATCATCAGTTCTATGTTCTGTGTAAGTAGTAAGTATCTATGGAAATAACATAAACAGAATCTTAAAGCTGTGTATTTGACATACACAGCAAAATAAGAGTTCTTAAAAAAAAAAAGCTTTGAAAACGGAAAGAAATTACTTTCCTAAACATCAGCTAAATACATTATTTCTGTATTTATTCCGATTTATATTATTTGCAAAACATACCCTCTGACTTTTCCTTTGGCGTAAACGTCACGGGCGCAGAGGCTTTTTTCCCCAATAATTCTATTATTTTGTAGATTCGGTGATTTGTTTTGAAGAGAATAATAATACATGTGGTAGAGAACCCAAATAATAGGAAAGAATATTCGAAGAATGCCACAAATAACTTTCAGACAATTGGTATTTGTTATCATAAATCTTAAATTATTCCATGTCAATATTGCTATTGGTTCTGCTACGTAAGCTTTCCACTTTGTGTATAAATAAACTGTTTCTGTTCTTGTTTCTTTTTATTACATTTGTGTTAATGTTGTACTTTGTGTTATTATTATTTCATTATATGTATAATGGGGTTTTCCCGTGAAAAAATAAATAAAATGATATTTTTTGAGCATAATTATATACCCCCTCCCCCCTTCAACACCCCTGGAGTGACAGCTACCCCTTTAAAATGTTTAAATGGAACGAGGGTGCGTACGATAGCTCATTTGAAAAGGTGTTAATTCTCTATCCAGCAATAGAAGGTTTTCTGAATTTTGTATATTCTTTATCAAGAAAATTAAATTTGAAAATTTTGAAATGTACTGAATTAATTGTATCCTAAAGTATTTTATGTATCAAATATCTGTCAAATCTGACTTTTCTAATTAATTTTGTGTCATAACATTCAAATTAAATATATCGTTTTTTTTATAAGCGGGTGGCAAAATACCCAACAAAAAGAAAGAAGTAAAAAGAGTTTCCTTTTACATATTAAAAAAAATATAATTTCTTTATTTGCTACATCTGTGCAAACTTATGATTCTAGTTATTTATCGTTGATTGTCAAGTTGATCATTATTTTAACAATGAGCCTTATAACTTACCCAAAGAATTGGAATTGTGATATTATAGTGCATTCTGTAAGTCGGACAGGAATATGAATATTTTCTAATCTAACGAGACTATGTCTCCCCCCCCCCGTTTTCGAGGATACTGAATACGATGGCGTTGGTTAAATATCTCTTCAAGGTCACCCCAACCCCAAACGGTCAAAAACCATCCCCGAAAGGGGTAAACCGCGTATCCGCCGTGTCCTACCAGCCAAACTTGTTTTGCCTCCGGTTGGATGTTAAGCACGATGGTTATATCAAGACCCCTCCTCGACCCCCGCCAACCCCCCAAACGGCCAAAAACCACCCTCGAAAGGGGTAAACCGCGGATAGGACGTCTTCTCTCGGCTAAACCCGTGTTACCCCTCGTTTTCGAGAATACTGAGCATGAAAAAATATCGCGACCTCTCCTCGTTCAGCAAACGGACAAAAATATCATTACAGTCTTACTTCTTACTAAACGGGCAAAATTATCATTATACTCGTACTTTTTCATTTTTTCACAGAAGAATTTATTTCAAAAGTTCGCGGGTTCGCGGCGGCGAAGAGTACACACAGGTGCACGTTCAGTGAAAGCACCGGGCAATTATGAGTTGGTCGGAGTGTATTAGTCATCCATGCTTCCAATTTTAATTGTAAATGACTTCACGTCAATAAAATGACGCAGCTGAATGTACGGTATGCTTGGAAGGCGAGAGATAGAGATGACATTGGACAAATTTATTATAACTAATCTTTAAATTTCTCTGTGCATTTGAGGACATTAGGGCCAATTTTATTTTAGTTCTACAAAAGGGAAAATGTCTATTTTAATGATACCTATGCGGGACGATAAAAATTATTTTTGCAAATCGATAATAGAAGAAAAAAAAATATTTTTTATATATACTTTTTTTTCTCTCATCGTCCCACATTGTAACAAGTTTTTAATGTCTTTTAGTGAAAGCCGTTTTTTAAAATAATGATTTATATGAGAGTAATTCGCACAGTCTTTCCGGCTTATATCCGGAGCGCTCTTATCAACCAAATTTTACCCGTTAAGAAATATCGCTCGGTAAAAGGTCTCACCGTTCAGTAGGTCGGCGTGTTTTGTCGGATCTGCAATTTTTTACCCAGGTAAAAATTTGTGTGGAAATTCTTCCGCAGGCGCATTAGCACGTAGAGTTTATTATTTTGTCATTTTTTAAAAGTGCTAACGTTAATAAAATTAGGTTTTAATTTCGGGGGTGGTTTTTGGCCGTTTGGGAGGTCGGCGAGGATCAAGGAGGGGTCTCGACATCACCATCGTGCTTAGTATCCTCGACGGCGGACACGCGGTTTACCACTTTGGGGGGTGGTTTTTGGCCATCGGGGGGTTGGTGGGGTTCGAGGAGTGGTCTCAACATCACTATCATGCTCAGCATCCCCCAAAACTTGGGGTAACACGGATTTAGCCAAGAGAAGACTGTCTATCCGCGATTTACCCCTTTCTGGGTTGATTCATAGCCATTTGGGCAGTTGGCGGGGGTAGAGGAGGGGTCTCGGCATCATCATCGTGCTAAGCATCCTCGATAACGGAGAGTAAATGGGTTTAGATGAGACAAGACGGCCTATCCGCGGTTTACCCATTTCGGGGGTGGTTTTTGGTCGTTCGGGGGGTTCGCGGGGTCGAGGAGGGGTCTTGATATAACCATCATGCTTAGCATCCTCGAAAACGGAGGCAAAACAAGTTTGGCTGGTAGGAGACGGCGGATACGCGGTTTACTCCTTTCGGGGTGGCTTTTGGCCGTTTGGGGGGTAGGGTGACCTAGGAGAGAGATTTAACCACCGCCATCAAACATGATGACGGTGGGGAGGACATAGTCTCGTTAGGTTAGAAAATATTCACATTTTTCGGGGTTCTATCCGCCAACTCACAGACTGCACTATTATTAGGATGCGGTGATAAAACGAGAACGCGCAGAAGCAGAAGTGTAATATATTGAACAAATACTGTAAATACAATAACGTGTAATACTGACAAGAACGGCCGCTATCTCGAGACCCTTGATGTTTCGGACTTTGTGCCCATGGAGACATTTGTTCAAAATTCAGAAATACATAACATATAAAAAATTTAGACAATTTAACGGAAATTACTTTTTCATGTGAAAAGTGGGTGGTCCTTAATCTTAAATTTGACAAATGATTATGACTTCCTATGACAAGCTAATTTTTTTATAAATAGTGACTTTCTGAGTAAATCAAAAATAAAAAAGTTTGCAAGAGTACGTCAATCCATCCGAGGACACACTGTATACCTATGAAAAGCCTTTATTGTAAAGGACTGTTTCATGTTTTGTTGAAAAATGGAAATTATCGAAACTAGTTCCTGTATTCAAAACAAGTGATGAGTATTAAATAGAAAATTAGCGTGATTCGCCAAATTGTTCGAATCCATTATTACATGTTATTTATATAATCACGTATCACATTGTATTGCAGTAGAACAACATGGTTTTATGAAAGAGCGTTCTATTATTAAGAATTTTTGCAATTTTACACAATACACTTCTGACGCTCTAGATGACAAAAGGCAAGTTGATGTTATATATACGACCATATCAATAGCTTTTGATCAGCTTTTGATAAGTTGCTTGATTACAGTGTCTCGGGTAATCTAATAACATTTTTTAAGTTTTATTTAACTGATAAGGTGCAATATATCGACTGCATGGGACAAAGATCATTGCTCTAGGCAGTAATGAGTTGTGTCACCCAAGGAAGTAATTTGGGCCCATTATTATTTTTGCTCTTTATTAACGATCTTGATATGGCTATTCAAGCGCTTAAATTATTATATGCAGATGATATAATTTTGAAAGGTGTCTGTCACTGCAGAATAATCTTAAAGAAGTTAGTGGTGTGCTAACAATAACCTGAAAATCAACATAGGAAAGTGTACAATATTCACTTTTGCCCACAAATAAACCCTTACTGACTTTGACTATCAAATTAATAACCAAGACGTAGCTAGAGTAACCGTAGTTAAAGATTTGGGTGTTATATTTGACCAAAAGTTATCTTTTATTCCTCACATAGAATAGGCTTCTAGCCAGGCGATGAAGATGTTAGGTTTTGCAATCAGGAGCACCAAGGACTTTAATAACATTAAAACTTTGAAAACTTTATAGTACGCTTATGTGCGTTGTAAACTAGAGTATGCTTGTGCTCTATGGGCTTCATATTAGAATGCTCACATCCACTCTCTCGAAGGTATAAAACGCAAATTTTGTAGATATTTATATTATAATGAATTTGGTTTGTACCATGGCAGACACGTTTCATACTGCGAGACGATTAGTTTATTTGGCCTTATTAGTATGGAAATGATATGGAGAAATTGGCAGGTCGCTTATCTTTACAAAATATTACATGTTCTGATAGATGACATAAATTTCGTTTTTCAGGTAAAGTTTCATGTGCCAAGATTTTCTGCTAGAAACTGTCTTACGTTTACTTATAAAATGTCTGGTACTAATCAGCGCCTGTTTTCTCCACTTATTTCTGTGTCGTGCTTATAACCACATTCAACATAATATTGACATTTTTAATTGTTCTGTATAGTCAATTTACTTATACTTTAAGAAATATCACGTAAATGTATCTATACTATCACTTTCTCTATTTGTTTATATTTTTCACCAATGGTAATGTTTATTATCACTTCCACATTCGATTAATTATATAAAAAATTCCATTACTGCGGATCACACATGTACCATAATAATTTTATTTGTATGCCCGACTTTTTATCTCTCCTTTCTTTTTGCATTGCAAAAATGAACTGTTTATTTATACTTGTAATGTATATCCTTTATATGGGTTTATATCTGTTGGATTAGTAAATCTATTATTATTATTATTGCTAACAATATTTTAAAAAAGGGAGTGTTGTACGTTAAGTATGACTTCTTGTATAACTTCATACTTATTTAAATCAAATGGTTGTTACGTCTATACTCCGAAATCTGAGTCTCATATGCAGAACAGCTCATTAATTGTAAATGCATGTTTCCATTGAAAATCAATAGAAATCAATGAAGATCTTTGGAAATCACTGAATATCTTAGATATTATTGGAAAACATTGAAAATCAACACAAATGGAAACCTGGTGCTGGAGCAGAAAATTTGCATAACGGCCTGCCTCTCGGAGGTAACGTTAATAAGACAGTAGGAAAAGTTCTTACAGATATTATAATGGTTTGCATAGATTAAGATATAGAAATACCACCACCGACGAGAGGGTGTCAGAGAACCGTTATGGGAAAGCGAGTATTTTAACTTTTCAAAATTTTCATGAGTGATAAGAAATTTTTGTTTTAGAATTCGCTGCATAATATATTATTTTATATTCTATCTATAGTTCCACTGTAATGTTTCCATAAGCTTATTAAAACTTTTCTACTTTCTCTTATTTTACGCCGTGGAATCCGAGATAAAATGATAATTGAAAAGTGCCTTCGGTAAATATGAGCGAAAGAATTATTATAACTATTTCTATTACGGTATCAGATTTTGATATAATGAAAATACATAAGTAGAAACAAAAATTTGTATAAATACCTTTGAAAGGGGGATCAATGCAACTCCAGAATCTACTTCGTATCTCAAACATTTTAGAAGAGAACTACCAATTTATTTTCCTTGGCCAGTCAGAATTATATAATTCACTTTATTATTAAACACTAGGACACATAAGTTAAAAATGGTTTTAATACACAGAAAAATTGCACTTCAATATTCTTATACCAAGAATATTTTCAGTCACATTGATGTATTTTTGTCAATGCTCTGTAGGAAACTTTTCACAAATAGTCACACCCTAAAAGATGTAGCAAAACGAATAAGCTGTCTGAAACAACAGAGATCGAATAAGATAGATCAAAAATGTGAGATGTAAGTGTTATCGGAGGATACTAAGTTATTTTGATAATCCAATAATTTATTTGATGAATCTATAACAATCAAATATACAGGGTGAATACCATATTTTTTGGAAAATTAAAAAAAAACGAAAACACAAGTTTACTGAAAAAATTAATGCCAAAATCTCACAGTTTTAGGCATACATGGCTCCGGCGCGACGTTTCAATTTTTTATCTACGGTGTGTCCCAAAAGTTCCGAAACGGTCAAATATATCGCAAACTGCTAATCTTTTCGGAAAACAAAAAAACACGTGTTCAATATTTTTAACCCATCCAATGACACCAAAGTCTCCCACCCGCCTCTGCAGGGGGGAGGAGACAACTTTGAAAAATTAAATGGGAACCCCTATTTTTTATTGAAGAAACGGATTGTACGGCTAAAATTAGGTAAGGTTCGTCTGGAATATTTATAACGAAAAGGCGTAAGTTTGAAATAATCAATTTACACCGGAAACAAAAAAATACGTATTCAATATTTTAAAAAACCTATCTAATGCCACCAAAGTTGATCCCCCCATCCCCCTGTGTAGAGGAGGGCAACTTTGAAAAGTTAAATGGTAATCAACATGTTTTATTTCTAATTTGCGTTCTTCGCAAATTTGAAAAACGAATTCCTTTTTACAAATAAATACTTTTATAAATAATACTTTTTTTACAAATAAATAAGGATATCGATGATTAGAGAAAAAGCACTCACAATTTAGAAAATTTTCACTTGAACAAATTGAGCTCTTGCTTCCAAGAAAGTTGGTAGAACAATAATTCAGAGAAAAAACATGATTATTTATAAATAAGTTTGTTCGGTTCTTTTTCCCTGAATTGTTGTTAAAAACATTTCTGCGAAGTATTGCATGTAGTTTCATTATTTTTGTTTTTAGATGTTTATTCCTCTTCCAACTTTCTTAGAGGCAAGAGCTCAATTTGTTCAAGTAAAAATTTTCTAAATTGTGACTGCTTTTTTTCTAATCAACGATGTCCTTGTCAGAGAGGGAAAGGATAATTGTTCTCATGATGTGTGGGTATGGCGATAGGGAAAGGTCATACCAAGAGGTTGCCAATTTATTCAACATCACGTTTCCTGATCGTGAAATTTCTAAATCGACTGCTTATCGTACAGTTTATCGTTTTCTACAAAATGGATCAATCGAAGATGAACCACGATCTGGAAGACCTAAAACTGCTGCAAATGACGAGGTCTTTGGAAATTCTGTTAAGATTCCCACACCTCAATCCGAAAAGTAGCGCAACAAACTCTATCTACTGTTCAGAGAGTTTTAAAGTTGCATAATTATTTTCCATACAAAATAAAATTAGTTGCAACAACTTATTGGAGATGACTTTGACCGCAGACTGGAATATTACGAGGAAATGATACGAAAATGTAACAGAAATGATTAATTTTTGTTCTGGACTTGTTTCTCCGACGAAGCTACCTTTGACATGATGGGGTCTGTTAACCGGCAAAATATGAGGTATTGGGCCCCATTGGATGAAAGAGCATCACACGCAATACCCGCAAGACGTTATTCCGTTGCATGCTGGCAACTTGCAGCTAACTTCATCGCATTACCCTAAAAACGGATTCCGCTCTGCTCGACGCAGACAATTACATACCCTCAATATAGCATAACATACCAATCACATATGGATTAATATGGCATAATATAACATCAATATGGATTAAAGTACTCGCAACGATACTTCACGGGACCAATTCAATTACCATGTTATTCAGGCAGTTATCGTTCATAATTCAAAAACCAAATTAGATTCCGTTGACATTTTCATACCAAATTATCACATTTTTCACAGCCTATTTAAGGATACAATTTTCAACCCGAGATTCCAAAATTTCAGCAAGTATTGCACAATATTTCATCACCCGAGCCCCATATGATGGGCTGGCTCCCTATCCGGCTTCTCCAGCTCTCAGCGAGCGTCCTGCCCCATCACGGGTATAAATAATGGAGCGTGCCAAACCCCCGGCAAGTTGTGTTCCGATATACCTAGTGATAGTTTCTTCCAGTTCGCGATAAACATTCTAGTGTCCATGCCCTCTTCCTCGGCAACCCCTAGTAAAATAATTTTAGTAGTAATATTCAGCCCCCGTGCTCCATTTTTTTTCTTATCGCCTTCGCGGCCCTAGTTTTTAAGTGATAAATCGCCTTCGCGGCCCCTAGTATTAAGTGAATTTTCTCAGATTCTTTACGTTTTCAATTTAATTCAATCTACCACTAACGCCTCCAACTTAGGCAGAAATTTCAAGTGTCGATACGTCACTTGATAAAAGAAAGTAATTGTGTATAATAGTTTAGCTCACCGCATAATAATCAACTCTGTGATTTTACGCTTAAATAAATATTGTTCAGTTCTCGTTTTAAAATACAGTGTTGTTATTCCAAGAAAATATTATACAAGGTACGCTCCTCGGCCCTGCCAGAACAGGGTATTTAGCTTTTAGTTTCCGTTATTATCTGCGACATAATTATTAAATGTAGGCATCGCGGTGGACTTTTAAAAATTTTAAATATTAATTCCAAATGTTGACGAGTATGTAATTGTCCAGTTCAGAACCTGAATAATGATTAAGCATCTCTTAAGTTAATGTAATATTTTGTTGAAGCCTGCCCTTCTGCAATCAGTAGTTGGTGAACTCAACTCTAGTAATTTTACGTTAAGATCTCCTGAGACTAAAATTAATGGAATCCGTCCTCTATTCTCCAATCTGGTATTTGGCACAAGACATAATTTTTGCAATCTTTAGCCTTATAACTAGTTTTTACATTTCAAGTATTCTCCTGGGCAGTCATTTGCTGTAGACCCTTGCTGAGTATGGACAAATTTTAAATATATAAAATATCGAGTTATGCAAACTTTCTCGCACATCCTAGAGGTCAACCATCCAGTTTTGATTCTCCCTTTATGGCTCAGCTCTCTTACAACCTCTTTTGAGAGTGTGCTTAGTCTAAGAGATGTTTTTTCATCAAGTTTTTGTCTTTTCCGATGTGTGCATTTATAACGTACCTAATTTCTTCTTCAATCACAGTAGGATGCACATATTTAATGTGTAATATTCCTTCAGATTTTCTTGCAGTACTGTAGAATATTGTCTCCGACTTCTCTATGGTAGTGGCGCTGCCAATAGTAGTGTTGGTGATGGTGATAGTGATAGTGATAATGCTTGATTATGTACATAATAAAAAAATATTTTAAATATTTCAATATGAAATATATTAATGTTCAATATAAAAAAATCGTTTCAAGCAATATTTATGGAATTAGAATAATAGACTAGTAGATGTTGACAGAAAATCAGAACTGATAACTGATGACTGCAAAGCTCAATTTGGGGTACTTTCATGATTTACACGCCTGCACAAGATGTAGGAAACGATCTCCGGTTTGCATAAAAAACAATGTGTTCAACTAATAAATTACCTTCTGTAAAGTTCATAATTCGAAATTAAAGGAATAAGAAAATATGTCGGAAGCGCATTTGCAGACAGTTTTGTCATGCACCAAAGCTCATACAGGGTGCCCGAAAGTGTATCGAATTTTAATTTAAAAAAAAATGATTATTTACAGTCTGCAATCAGTACAAAATGACGATTCTGGTTCATGAAAATGAGTAGGGGAAAGGTGCAGACGTTTGCGATATGCACATCACCATATCGTGCGCATGTTAATTTATAATTTTTTTTACAACTTGGAACAATTGTTTACCGTTTCATTATAGTTTTATTAGAAAACGTAGGTTACAAAACTACTGCAAAGAAATATTTGCAGGCGAATCCAATATGCACGATCGTCCACTGAATTCTATAAAGTTGTAAACAAATGAGGGTTACTTTTACCAATTATTTACTGTCTGCAACTTGTTGCAAAGAAAGGTTATTGGTTCAAATACGCAATTATTTAATTTGCAGACAGTGCGCACATGTAAGAGAGCCACAATGAAGTGCAAAATTTTGCGAAATCCGTTTGATATCTCTCCGTCCACAATATGCACCAACAAGAACTCTTTACCGTCTGCAACACAAAATTGTGTAAGCTAACTTATGCTAGTATGCTTTTTCGCATGGGCAGATAACATGCACATGCACACGGTCCAGAATTAATACTGGTATTCGACAAAGTTGGTCGTAGTTAAATTCAATTGGAAAAATACTATATTATTAAAGTTGTAACAAACATCTTATACATATTATTGTTATCATTATAATTTTTTTTAAAAATTTGTTCATCCTCGGTTTCTTCTTCAACATCATCATCCTCAGCCACTGACTCCTGGAACGCTTTCCGATAATCCTCAGTGAAATCATACGTTTCTTCCTCGCTATCATTGATATGTTGCATCAAGCACCAATATCTTTATTAACAAATTATATTTTTTTTCCATCCGTCCATTATTATTACCCATATTTATAGCCTCTCTTTAATTATTGATTTGAATTTTTCACCCTTTATGAGTTGGGGACATACAAATATTTACTTCATAATGTGTGAAATATTATTAAAAATAAACATATTTGCTAGATAACATTTTAAATTCCAGAAATTTATTTTATCGTCATGTTATTTTTATATTACGAAATCGGAATTAACCCAGTATGTTATTACTAATCGGTGTTCTCCTCATTTCTGTGATAATTAGAAATCGATACGCAGCGATATGCCCCAGAGATATTTTTTGCAAACACACAAATAATAATCTAATTAACTAATGTAATTTGTGAAACTATATTCAAACAAATAAAAGAGATGAAATAGTAAAAGTAGTATATAATAAATCTGTTTTATTTATAGCAATCGCAACAAAAAATTAAAGGTTTTTATCAGGCAAGTGGAGAGCATGCAGCTTTAAAAACAATTAGGTACTTCCGGTTGGTGCGTAGGTAGTCGTTAACTTATTGGTTTACAGGTTTCTTTATATGGACAAATATTGAGAGCCTATTGACTTTCTTCCAAATTTACACATTTTTGTAAACATATGTTTATATTTAAAACAATAAAAGAAACTTTTAATCTTCTGCTTTGTGTTCACAATCTGTGACCTTTCGATTGTCCCATATATTCACATATTTCTGGTAGCCTGTACTATGATGTCCCCAATACAAAAAATCTGCCTAGAAGTCACATGTAACTATAAAGTAACAAGCAACGTGGTAACCACGTGGCGTCGACTGTAGATTTGTCAAATAAATGATTATTTATATATCAAAGTCGAAAATTTATTTGCTGTTGCGTAATAGTTACTGGTTCGAAGTTTCCGTCTCGATTACTATTACTTTTGTGCTAGTTGGAATACTTTTGTCATCTTCAGATCCGTTGTCAACTTATGCGGGTAGGAAAATGCTTTTTACCAAAAAGGATAGAGCTGTATAAACATCCCAGTAACTTTACCTGCCCGTAAACAATATTCTCTTACTGAAGTCATGTTTGGGGTTAAATTGCAGAAGTATAGTGGAGCTCAGGTTTACGGTGCACTCAAGAAAGGCAACAAAAACTTTACGACCTCATTATTATCGCCGTTGATCAACAAGCCGACGCACATTAAAAACCCATAAAGGTAAGCGAGCCAAGGAAAGCTCCAGGACTGGACAATATTCCTTCGTTACGCCATACAACAACTCTCCCCCTCCGCCTACCTTTTCCTTACTAAGCTTTTTAACTCCTGTTTGCGGTCCACATACTACCTGGTAGCATGGCGGACCGCAAAAATGATAAACATCCCCAAACTAACAAAACCCAAAAACATACCCTCTAGCTACAGGCCGGTAAGTCTCATACCGGCCTTGGGCAAAGTACTAGATATCCTACTCCTACAGTCCAGGAGCATTTACAGAAAGAACACTGATCTACTGAATAATTTTGGATTCCGCGCCAGCCACTCCACATCCCAACAGCTCTTCCGGGTCTGTGAAATCGCTACAACCAACTTTAATCGAGGTCTACTAACAGGGTTTGTCGCCTTAGACCTTGAGAAAGACTTCGACAAAGTTTGGCACCCCGGACTACTATACAAACTTCATATCGCGGGTTTTTCGACTGTCGATACAGTCTTATACGTCAAACCGAAACTTCCGAGTTGTAGTCAATCAGGTGTGCTTATCCCTAACCCCTATCCTCGCAGGCATCCCTCAGAGATCATCCCTCGGACAAATACTTTTTAATCTATAGTGAATGATATACCATCTCCGACAGACCACCGAACAACCCTTTCCTTATATGCTGACGATACCGCAATACTAACAGCTTCTAAATGACCACAAGTAATGACAGATATACTACAGAAACAGACAGATATCACCATAAAATACTACGAAGAGTGGGAACTATTAGTGAACAAAAACAAAACGCAGAATTTACAGAACGTAACCACCAAAATAAAAATCAAAGAACAAGCCTTTGAAAGGAAAGACAAGACTTAGGACTCAAACTTGACAAAAAGCACTTATTCAGAAACCAAGACGTTGGAAATAGGTTTTGGGCACGGTGCTCTTTCCTGTGCTCCATTATAAATAACGCCCCCATAGACACGGGAACTCTCACATACAAAGCCTACATCAGACCCATAATAACATACGCCGCACCTATATAGTTTTCCTTAATATAGTCTAGTATACTTTAACTTGGCGTGTGTATGTATGAGTTAATATTTCCGTACGATTTCATTTTCATCTATATTGTACACAAAGTTAAAGCAATACTCCAGAAACATTGTCTACGTGGACAATATTTCTGGATTTTTGCCCCAGATAGCACTAGGACATATCAAAGACGTCTTAGGGACGTCTGCATGGGAGATTCGAGACGTCTTAGAAACGTCCACTTTAAGACGTAAGTCGTACAGAAGACATCTTGGGGATGTTCATTGTTACTAATCAAAACGTCTTTAAGACGTCTTATTTCAGTCCATTTTAGGCCTAAAAAAGGCATTTATATGACATTACGGAGACGTTGCTAAAACATTTTATTCTGGTCCATTTTAGTCCCAAAAAAGACCTTCACGGGATATTATTGAGATATTCACAAGTAGGTGAAAAAATGTCGTCTTTATTAGCAGCGATATAGTTAGGTAAAGTCTAATTTGGCATGTGAATGAGTTGATAATATATGCATGCGATTACATGTGTGGCACACTCTGTAATCTGTAACTTATTGTCGCATATGTCTACTGAGTTTTTCTGCTATTGCGATAACTTTGTGTGCAACACATACGAAATTGTACGTACGCATATTATCAACCCATCCACACATCAAAATCGACTTTACTTAATTATATACAGCTTGGCTGCCAATAAGAGAATGCAGCATTGTGCGATGAATCGGCCTTTCCTCTGTTTATTGTACACTATCTGTCTGCCATATTAGTGGTCAATTTGTATACACCACAGAGACTAGAAAGGTTGAATTAGAGGCAAATTCTATACTCAAGAATACTGCCTCGACTCAAAAGTTTACGCAATTTTCACTTTTTTTAGTCCTTTATATTCAGTTAACTTATAATTAAATCAAATGGAATAACGATACAGTTGGTACTAGGAAATAAAACAAAATTTTGTTTTTCTAAATTTTAATTTTGTGCCAGAAAATGCATGATACAATCGAAATAACTTACCTTACTTATTAAGTCAGGACAATACTGGCCAATCATATATAAAACCACAGCATAAAACACTGCAAAACAAAGGAGTTGTGAAATATCGCAAAAAATACGTTGAAATGAAATGATCAACTCAATTGTCAGACATAAAGCCAAGCCGAAAACATGACGAAGTCAAACGAATACGGCCGTGCCGGAATAACATTTATCGCTGGAAAAGCGCGGTAAATTCAAAACTTAGAAGTTATTAATTTGCAATTCTTTAGAACTTCCAAGTACTACATCTACAACGAAATTCTTATTTCACGCAAAGAATTATTGATTTGGATATGAATGTATTATTTTTTAAAACACAATATAAAAAGCTAGGAGGCCTAATATGGACATACTAAAGACGTACATTTTTTGATGTTCCATTTGATTCCATTGACGTCCCACTTTGTACGTTTTGAGGACGTCCATTTTAGGTCCTAAGACGTTCAGACCAAATTAGGACCAAAATTAGACGTCTCTGGGACGTCGTGTGCTATCTGGTGTACAAGAGAAAATGAAATCGTACGGAAATATTAACTCATACATACACACGCCGCCAAGTTAAAGTATACTATACTATATCAAGGTCTCATCGAACCACTCTTCAATATATCCAGAATAAAATTCTCAGAATCGTCATAAAACTGCCACATACTACACCAGTAGCCTTGTTACATAATATAACAGGAACCCCAGTACTAAGTAATTTTATATTAAAACGTCTATTGCCCATCTTTGCACAATCTCTAGTCAATTCCACCCTTCCCTAAATTACATATATACCAACTAAACAAAAAATTGTACATGTTGTTAGAGAAAATAAACAAAAAAAAGATAAACAAGCACACAAAAATAAAAATAAAAGACAAAAAAATATGCAAACACAAAAATCCAAAAAAAATCTCAAAATTAGTAATAAACAAAAAATTTTAAAAAATCTATTCATTAATTAAAATAATTACACTCAATGAAACACTAAAAGAGCCATTACACACACAAAAAGAGCCATACGGTGCATACACCCAAACAAAGAACAACACTAACCCGTAACTAACATAAGACACTACCAAAACATCCAAAGAAGAAGAACAAACACCAAAACTAACAACCAAAGACACCGACAGCCATGGAGCGAAGCCATTCTATCGACATTGCAACTCAGGGCAAGCACCGGTATTCGATGGAAAGCCCCAGGCATTGCCATATACTTTACAGAGTCAATTTGTGCACGAAATAGTACTGTGCCGAACATAAAATTGCCTTTTTAAGTGCACCATCACAGACTACTTAAAAACTTTTATTTCTCAGGATTTTCATGTATTATATTTTATTTTTTATGCTGCATTCGCGCATAAATTGTTTACCACCTCGCGCCAACAACAGATTTGAATTGAATATAGACGTAAGCGCATTAAGACAGAACTACGTCATACAACTTAGAGCATTAAATAAAGACAAAATATCCGTGCAAATAACTTCAAAGTGTTCCAACAGAGATAAACGTCTGTATGTAGTCTGTGGCACTACAAACCTGAGCTCGACTCTGTAACCTGGGCCAATAATTCGAGTCAATAATTGTGACCAAAAGAATGGAGCGGACAAGCAAGACGGCCGCGCACGCACTGCCATAAGCATACTAAAAGCACGTGCCGCTCCGTCTATACATGGGCCATCTAGCATTCCTTTACTGACTCCAATTATTGGCCCTAGTTTATGGTCTCTCTTGAGTATAGTGGGCTGGCAGTAAAGCACAGGGGTTGATTGGCCAGGGCCGCTAGACCGCGATCCCAGCCGAGTTTTTCAGTCAAAGGGGGACTTCAAAATCAAATGGTGAATTTAAGATAAATTTGGTACAGAAAGTAATAAGGGGCAATAATGAATAAAATCGTGAAGCGAACTGGTTGAAATTGAGGAGGGCCCCACAAAAACAAATTTTGATTGATACTTTTTGCTAACTAAATATGAAATAAAATAAATTTAGACGAGTTCCCTTCTGACGCGTAGACTGTATTGTCAAAACTTGCTGGTTTGAAAGGAAAGAATTGATTACTGAGTTGAAGCAATTCGCTTCACTTTATGATGCTTTAAATTCAAAGAACATCATAGAGCCCAGATAAATTGTTGCACCGGCGCTGGAGCAAGGAGATGTTCCGATAGTTCGGAAGATGAACTTGACCAAAATGATTCACTTGAAATTCATTCTCATAAACATAGTGGTTGTAAAAACGAAAATTGTTTGCATTGTGCTTTTAAGGACCTGTTTCAGATGTTATCTCAATATGGACTTTTTAACAATTTGTATTTGGGCTTTAAATATGTTCTAACACTACCTTGTACTCAAGTAACTTGTGAACGAGTGTTTTCCAAATTAAAACTTATAAAGAATCACAGAATCACAGTTGGGACAGGATCAGTTAGTTCCACTAATACTCTTATCTGTAGAAAGAGATTTAACAGAAGAGACATTAATAAAAATACTGTTTTTATTTTATATAAATTTCAGTTTTTGTTTGTTTGCTTGTTTACTATGCTTTATAACGGTTTTCAATAATAACAATAATGTTTGTTCAATATGTTTTGTCATTACATTTTTTCTAGTAAATAAATATGTAACATTTTTTTAAACTTTTAAATATCTAAATAAATTAGACAAGAGAATAATAATAGTATCTCGTCAGATTATTGATGGGAAATAAAAATGTTACCTCTGTTTTTTTAAATTATATTCATAAGGTGAGGGCCCAGATTTACAATAGGGACTTAACTTTTTGAGACCCAGCCCGCCCCTGGTAAAGCATATGGTCGAAGGTGCCCATGTTTCCAAAGCAATGTGCTGTGGCTGTGCGCTAATAATCGTAACAGCTTACTAACATATTATGTCCTCTACATTTTTATCATATTTATTGCAAAATCTAAGAGAGTCAGTGACCACATTCTTTTGGTGGATTATGTGCACTTATTCCTTTGCATTATTTTGCTGTGAGTGTAAAAGAAACACTTAAACTTCGTGTTTACCATCCAAAACATCTTTTCTACTAATAAGCGGCCATTGTACAGGAACCACATAACTATCTGGTTCGTCTCCCAAAATTTTTAGCGCAAATGCAGCAATCTGCCCCTAAAAGGTAAGCAAACTGCACAGTAACGGTTTTCCTATGTCGGATTTATTGTTTTTAACCATTTTACATTATATCAGACCATTGCAGAGAGACCGATAAAATGCAATTCTTGGAAACCATACCTGCAATGTAAGCAACCCGGAATATACAGATCCTGTACGCTCCTCTCACTATATTTACATCTCAGAATAGAAAGGTTAGGGTCCTAGTAACACAGCAGACTACGTGAATTAAAATACATTATTTATACAATACAATATATATAGAAAAAATGTTAGTAATGGAAAATAAAAATTCAGTGTACCTTATTTAACAGTGTAGCCTTTACCTACTTTGCACCAGATATGAATATATTATATATTGATGGAATTGAATTACTTAGATATCATTTAGATATAAAATATACTTAAAGAACTTTTTACACATAAACTACACGCTTACTTTACTACTTAGCGGAACTTATAATTCAACAATCTACATTCTACGTAATAATAGCAATGTTTGGATCTATTAATAAAATCTATTCAATATTAATAGTTGTAGTTCCAGTAATATATGGAATTTGTGATGAAATAAAGTTGACAAGAACTCTTCTTTGCCCTTTCCTCATTGCTACGAAAGTGTCAGTGACATTAATCTCTTCGTTAGGCTCAACGTCTCTGAAATTTATACTTCTTGCTTTTTCAGACCACGGGCCCTCTATGATGTACGAGCAGTTAGTCAATGGAATTTTCAAGGGGTTTCGGAAACTGAAAAAATAAAAAAATGTATAAACGTTTTTGAATCCGTCGGTAAACTGTAACTTTACAATATGCCAAACATTGATTAATAAGGCCCGAGTTGAATAAGGTCTTTAGTATGCTATTGTAAACAATTGCAATAGAGGGTATCCTCAATATTTGAAACTTTAGTTAAAATGTTCTTCTAGAGGGCGGAATATTAAACATAATATTTTTAGTCGCAAACTCCTCTATAAAATCCTTATTTTACTATAAGGAACGTAACCAGACTGCAACCAACAGCTACTCTCTGGGCTATGTGCCCCGCCGAGCGCTGAATTACAAGTTACAAGTCTGGCGCGTTAAGTGTAATAATTGCATATTACCATCAAAACGCTAATGCTTCGATTGCAACAAACACCAGCCGAAAGACTGATTGTAAAAATACCGAGATGTACCAAATAGTCAAAGAATCCTCGTGCCGGTCGTCACATGCCTACCTTGCACTGGCGAGAGCCAACAGCTCGAAACCGCAGTCTACAAGTGGTGTGTGACGACTGGCAAGAGAGCTCCTTTAAGTAGGATCAGTCTTTCGGCTGGTGTTTGTTGCAATCGAAGCATTAGCGTTTTGATGGTAATATGCAATTATTACACTTAACGCGCCAGACTTGTAACTTGTAATTCAGCGCTCGGCGGGGCACATAGCCCGGAGAGCAGCTGTTGGTTGCAGTCTGGTTACGTTCCTTGTAGTAAAATAAGGATTTTATAGAGAAGTTTGCGACTAAAAATATTATGTTTAATATTCCGCCCTCTAAAGGCACATTTTAACTATGCTAAGCCCAGTCAGGCTATTTATTTTTCGATTGCAAGAGACACTGGACCGCTAGATGGCGCCTGCTGACTATTTTATGTGTCGCTATTGTAAAAATACCGGGATGTACCAAATAGTCAAAGGATCCTCGTGCCGGTCGTCACATGCCTACCTTGCACTGACGAGAGCCAACAGCTCGAAACTGCAGTCTGCAAGTGGTGTGTGACGACTGGCAAGAGAGCTCCTTTAAGTAGGATCAGTCTTTCGGCTGGTGTTTGTTGCAATCGAAGCATTAGCGTTTTGATGGTAATATGCAATTATTACACTTAACGCGCCAGACTTGTAACTTGTAATTCAGCGCTGTCTGGTTACGTTCCTTATAGTAAAATAAGGATTTTATAGAGGAGTTTGCGACTAAAAATATTATGTTTAATTTGAAACAGAAAAAGAGATATTGCATTTTTTATATATATTTTTTTAACATTGGCCTATTTCAAAGTCCTGCCACCGATGCTTGGAGACGAGCTACCACCAACCATGAATTTTACTGAACCCCTTCTCTATCGAAGAGTAGGGATATTTTACTTGCCCATCATTTAATAAACAAGGGGCCGACAGCATTACATCCCCTCAGATGGACGGTATATTCATTATGCAATCCTCGCCTAAAATTGCATAACTTCTGCGTATATAATGATATATAATTCAAATGTACTTTTAGAGGGCAAAATATTAAAACATAATATTTTTAGTCGCAAAAATTTAAAATCCTTATTTTACTATAAGAAACGTAACCAGACTGCAACCAACAGCCAACATCCGGACTGTGTGCCCCGCCGAGCGCTGAGTTACAAGTTACAAGCCTGGCGCGTTAAGTGTAATAATTGTATATTACCAACATAACGCTAATGCTTCGATTGCAACAAACACCAGCTTAAAGGAGCTCTCGTGCCAGTCGTCCCACACTACTGGAAGACTTCAGTTTCGAGCTGTTGGCTCTTGTCAGTGCAAGGTAGGCATGTGATGATCTACACGAGGATCCTATTTGATACATCTCGGTATTGTTAGAATAGTGACATGCAAAATAATCAGCAGGCGCCATCTAGCGGTCCAGTGTCTGTTATAGTCCATAATATTTCTAGTCGCAAACTTCTCTATAATATGAAAACATTTTGCATGCACGTACCTGAAATTAACATCACAATTTTCTCCCGCCTTTCTAACTTCCCGAGTGGTTACACTCATTTGCGGAAAAATAAGTGTAAAATCATCTTCCTCACTCCATTCCTGTTTCGTTTCTTGGACGTGGGCTTGGGCATATATTTTTATTAAGCTGTGGTCCACCAATTTACTTATATACTCTGCAGCAGGAATGTGTATATGGAACGTATTTTTTTGGTGTGGGCTAATTGTGAAAGTATCTCGAGCTTTTTTTATATAATTTGCTGTTGCACCTGTATAATACACGGAACTTGCAGACAATACAACAGTGATAGTTCTCTTAGCGTTTGCTTTATTATGAAATTTAACGACAATGTCGAAATCATCACCTAATGGTACAGAATCAATATCAACAAGATCGAAATACACATCTTCCATAACTTTCTCTTCGTCCTCATATATTTCTAGAGCTTGTGGAACAGCGCTAACAGCCTTCTGCACAGCCAAACGTTCCTCTTTTGATCCTTCTTCATTTTTGAAAATTTCTGTAACATCCAATAAATCACTGTCCCCGGTTTCATCAGTATCACCCAACTTTTTTGTTATGATCTTCCTTCCAACGCTACAAGTTATGTTTAAATTAGTACCTTGAGGATCTATGAAAAATTCATCTTACTGATATTTGTTGATAGATATTCTGTTGAATCCCCAATCAGATTCTTCATCCTCTTTGTAGTGGACAACATCAGCATTGACCTCTGAAAATACAAAAGGAGTGTCATATAAGAATCCAACTTCCCCTTTTTTGACTGCTGCCACAGATGCCGGCCCACATCTCATAACCGTTTCACTTTGCTCCTGTGGAGTGGCATCAATGACTTGCCAACCATCATAGCCTTTTGGCAAATCAGGTCTGCTCATCCAGACATCATTCCAAACGTGGAAGTTCCAGCAGGAATCGCTGCAGTTGCCATCTGGGCCATTTTCAATTAAGGTTCCAAAGGTATCAAAATATCTAAAACAATACAAAAATCGACTGATACAAAATGAAACTCGGAATACAACTAAAATATGAGGTTGCATTTTATAATAAAAAATATTTTTTAAATTTAGAAAATAGCAAATCTCCATTTCGATAGTCTATTTTGCCTAATCTTATTAAGTATGTTTAGATATTATCCTCTTCATGCTTAACATATATAAACCTTAACATTAACCTATATAAACCATTAACCTATATTATTAGGCATTAACCTATATAAACATGATGGAAAAAAATGGGTTTCGTTCAATAATAAATCAACCAGACAAAAACAGAAAACAGTTTCTCAATAATAGATCACATTTTTGTAAAGCTAAATGCAAATTTAAAAGTGAACTCTACGCCCATTGTACTAAAAAATAGCATAACAGACCACTATCCAGTAATTCTCGATTTACAATTTAATGAAACCTCACAGCTCAAACCGGAAAACTTCAAAAAATAATTTCTATGATGGGAAAATTCTCGAGGCCGTAAACAATTTCAGAAAAGTTTGGGACTGTATAAACGAAATTACAAATTGTAATAAAGAATGCAAAGACAATATAGAGCAAATAATAACAGACGACAATACAGTAATCACAAACAAATACGAAATACTGTCTTACTTTAACCAGTTCTTTATTGACATCGGCGAAAAAATATCTAGTGACATCCCTAAACACGCACAAAACCTGACCTTAAACAACAAGATAAGCCAAAATCTAAACTCCATATTCCTGGAAGATGTTGATAGTGAAATAAAAAATGTAATATGTTCCCTCAAAAACTCCTCCTCTCCTGAAAAAGATGGAATAATGGTAAAAACACTAAAACTGCTATCGGTTCACATCTGTAAACCTCTAGCACATATGATCAACCTTATCTTCAAACACGCAGATATACTTCAAAGAAACAATTCAAAGAAAGCATGATGGAAAAAAATGGGTTTCGTTCAATAATAAATCAACCAGACAAAAACAGAAAACAGTTTCTCAATAATAGATCACATTTTTGTAAAGCTAAATGCAAATTTAAAAGTGAACTCTACGCCCATTGTACTAAAAAATAGCATAACAGACCACTATCCAGTAATTCTCGATTTACAATTTAATGAAACCTCACAGCTCAAACCGGAAAACTTCAAAAAATAATTTCTATGATGGGAAAATTCTCGAGGCCGTAAACAATTTCAGAAAAGTTTGGGACTGTATAAACGAAATTACAAATTGTAATAAAGAATGCAAAGACAATATAGAGCAAATAATAACAGACGACAATACAGTAATCACAAACAAATACGAAATACTGTCTTACTTTAACCAGTTCTTTATTGACATCGGCGAAAAAATATCTAGTGACATCCCTAAACACGCACAAAACCTGACCTTAAACAACAAGATAAGCCAAAATCTAAACTCCATATTCCTGGAAGATGTTGATAGTGAAATAAAAAATGTAATATGTTCCCTCAAAAACTCCTCCTCTCCTGAAAAAGATGGAATAATGGTAAAAACACTAAAACTGCTATCGGTTCACATCTGTAAACCTCTAGCACATATGATCAACCTTATCTTCAAACACGCAGATATACTTCAAAGAAACAATTCAAAGAAAGCATAGTAGTCCCAATTTATAAAAGTGATAACAATAATTACATGACTCGCCAGACACAAATTTGTTAAAACTAAATTTAGCAAAGACTAAATTTACGGCTTTTTCTCCAACGAAGGCAGGACTACCCCAAACTTTGCAACCTATTCTTATAGACAGAGAAACGAATAGTTACATACTAAATACCACTACTATCAAATACCTCAGCGTTATTTTCGATAATCACGTAAAATGGGATAACCAAGTTAAATATTTAAACGGGAAGCTAAGAAAACTAATATATAAATTCTATAACCTGAAAGGTATACTAAATAGAAAGACTCTCTTAGTGACACATAACAGCCTAGCAGAATCCCAAATTAGGTATGGTATTAACGTCTGGAGCTCAATACAACTCTCCAGCCTCTCCAGATAGCACAAAATTATATACTACGGGCAATTTTTAACAGGAAAAATCGAGGCAACTGTAGAAATATATTTATTGATAATAAATTACTGAGTGTGAAGGAATTGTATATGCATGCGGCTATAGTTTATACTCACAACAAGAAACATACATTTGGATCGCTTGTAAACCATCAATATGAAAGAAGAAATAGATCTAAAAACGCTTATCAAACTCCAAAATATAACAAAACAATCTGCCAGAAACAAATCAAGTTCAATGGAATTAAATTATACAACCAATCACCTGAACACGTTAAAATCCATAATAAAAAGAAATTCAAAAGGGCGTGTAAAAAGTATATAACAGACAATTATACCAAACTACTCCAACTATTGGCCTAACAACAAAACAAATCTTTCCCCGTTTACTTCCGACTCTTGTAACTAACCAAGTCGAAAATAAAGGTAATAATATATAATAAATTTAAATGCAATTAACTAATATACTCCTTGTCTCCCTACTATCCCTCTATCAACATATGAACAAAATGTTAAATACTGCTAAACACAACACGAGGTCCCCTCTGTTGTCATAACACATAATGTTAATAGAATTGCAAAATTAATAATAAATAACATATAATTACACAAAATGTACAATTTGTAAACATTTTGCAGTAGTAAATAAATAAATAATAATAAATAAATAAATACTGCAAGTACTTCTTAAAGCTTTCGTGTTTATCATATTTTCCCCTTTTGCAGCATTTCTTAATTGTATATCCGTTGTACCATCTGTTCCTTCTACTTCCTCCATGTCTCTAAGTATTTCATCACATAACTGATCCTAATAATATAACCTACATATTATTATAAGTGATAACAAAGTTGTTCGCCCTTTTGGATCGATATTTGCACGTTCATACACATGTAGAAGCAAATGATTCCTATTTAAATTCTTGGTAAAAAGAAAACTTACTTGTCGACAGTTAATGTCCTATTAGTATCATGTGCAGATATATAGTTTGTAGTAGATCTGCAAGGGATTCCCAACGTTCTGCAAACAGTTACTGTAGCGGCAGAGTATACCCAGCATTGCCCATATTTAACTGGAACTCCCCCGGTTTTCAAATACTGGTCCATAATAGCTGCGGACCCAGTCCATGCATGTGGAGATGTCCCGTCTGAATAATTCCCATCCCATCTACCTTCAAGTAAACCACCTTCATCTGCTGCATTGATCTAACAAAATATAATAAAACGTAATGCTACTGCATTGATTCATTTAAAAAAATAAATTTGGCTAATAGTAATATCATAAATTAATAATAATTCATGAGTAAATAAAATATAGTTGTTCCGTAATTTGTTCCTACTCAGGAGGTTCATCAGGAAAGAACTATACATATATATAGTCTTTAGATGAAAGGAGTCTTGCTCATCTCATTTATTTAAAAGATACAAAATTTATGGTTCTTTGTGGCAATACTATCAAATAACAAACTTAAAGATTCACAAAATGTCCTTATTAATGGTACCAAAATTTACGCTAGAACGTATGACATCCTTTGGTAGCTGAATTATATGATAATGGATCATACATAAGAATCTGATATGTTGTTACACCTTAATTAATATTAACTCTATTGCGCTGGCAATATTTTTCAAGAAACTTAGTAAAAAAGAATTTTAAAAACGTAAGGTCTTAAATCATCCAAGCGTTTGAAAGATATGCAATATGCGTTAAATATTACTTGCTTTATTATTTATTCAAAATTTCACAGAATATAATATGTGTTTAATATTTGAAAATCTGAAAATGGAAAGCTGAAAAATTAAAAGATTTATATAAATATCTTTATCTATAGAATCGGTATCCACATATATGCAATCTAAGAGCAACAGGAGCAAAAAAACCTTTATAAGAATTTATAGCATTTTCCACATTTAGTGTCAATTTGTAACTTAATTTGATCTCAATACTTAACGTAGTGAAAAAAATGGACAGCCATTGAAAAGATGTCACCAATTAGGTAATCAGTCAATCATCTGTAAATATAACTATTGAGGAAGTCAGCAGTGCCCTGAATAGTGCTAAGAATTTAAATAATATAAATTTAGAATTACAGATGACCGGAATAATGTAAACGAATTAGTCAAATTTTGACTTGATATCTAAAAATTATTTTGTATTGTTTTAACTTGTTCATAAAATATCATTTTCCAAGGCTAATGGATTAAGTATAATTTGGCAAAGTCAAGCTAGATACAATTGAAATTAACTTAATATTGGAAAGTAATTTCAAAACAAAAATATAACAGCATCATTGTGTCTTTAGTATATGTCTCAGTTAAACGTATCTTGTCTATTTTTTTATACCATATTGCAAAATATTATGTTTACAAGAACGATGAATTCAGAATACTCACTACAGCTGAAATAGCCCTGGTTACCAAAACTGGAGATCCTCTTTGTGCGTAAGGTAGACCGGATTTCTCCAAGAGAAAAACAGCTGCTGGCAATGCTATATCATCAAACTGGCCGAAAATCCAGTGTTTTCCTTTTGGATTCTTGAAAGTACCACACCATATTTTTCCCATTTCGTTAAGGACATATTCCTTCCTCTCTTCATCGTTTTCCATATAAACACTATCATCTGGGCTCCATGGGTTGAAAATAATATAAACATCTTCGACTGCCTAAAAAGTTTACATAATGTTGTATACACAATAGAGAAAACGATATAAAAACTACTCAATACTCATACTACTAAACTTGAAATTATGTAAAGAAAACGCAACGATATAAATTTCCTCTGTTGAAATTATAAATCTATGAGATTTTTGTCCTACTTCAATGTTTATATAAAGAAAAGAGTAATAAACAGTTTATTTTCTAAGTATTCAACTAAATTATTGGTGCAATTTTCCTAATATTGTTTTAATTTAATAAAATAGAAGAAAAATATTAAAGTAAGTAATATAGAGCCAATATTCTCAGCGTTGATGATGGTCTTGAAAGGCAGGAAATGGATTAATCTATACGTCCATCACTACAGAGCTGGACCAGACTTGTCAGTTTATTATACCTCCAGCTCCAGCGGACGTGCTGCAGCGAAGAGATACTCATTGCAATATCCAAATAGAATACAGCCAGACCATAAGATTTTCAAAGATCTGTTTCGTCGTTTGGGAGAAACGGGTTCGTTTCGCCATAAAAACGATATAGGACGACCGAAACGAATTACTCCAGATCAAGAACTAGAAATTTTAGTTCGTGTGGATGAAGATCCTGAAGTCAGCTCAAGTCGTTTAGCAGTGGCAACAGGGGTGAGTAAACAATCTGTCCTAAGAGTCTTACGTAAAGAACGCTTTTACCCATGTCATCTTACTCCTGTACAAAACTTAGGAAGGGATCTTCCACAAAGACTACAATTTTGTCAATTTGTTCTAAATAAACACAACAGGGATCGATATTTTGTTAAGAACACATTATTTACCGACGAAGCAAATTTTACTCGCCGAGGCGTTTTTAACTGAAGAAATATCCATTACTGGGAAGTAGAAAATCCTTATGCTGTTAAAGAAAGGTATTTTCAGCAATAATTTAAGATTAACGTTTGATGTGGTATCATCGGCGGTCAATTATTGAAACCATTTGTCCTTCCTCCAAATTTAAATGGACAGTCTTATATGTTTTTTCTTCAAAATACTCTGATATATTACATGCTTTCATGCTAGACATACGGAACAGAATGTGGTTCATGCAAGATGGAGCTCGAGCTCCCCCTCATTTCTCCATTGAAGTCAGGAATTATCTTGATGAAACTTTTCCACGCAGATGGATCGGTTGAGGAAGTGAGTTTGCTTGGCCACCAAGGAGTCTTGATTATAATCCTTTGGATTATTATGTGTGGGGATGAAGTCCTTAGTCTATGCAAATACTATCAACTCAAGAGAAAAAATGTGAAACAAAATACAAAACGCAGCGAATTTTATTAGAGGACAGGAAAATGTATTTTTTAATGTAAGAAAATCTTTTATGAATGGAATTAGAAAAGGCATAGACGTAGGTGGAGACCATATCGAACATTTACTCTAAGTTACAGCAATGGGGTTTTTGCATGGGGGGAAAGTTTATAATGTCATTAAGTCAACTTTCACGTTATTTTTTGGTATTCTAATAAGACTATATCCTTATATTAGACAATATTTTGATTTATTATTATTATTATTATTATTATTATTAGCCGTTACTCGAGTCCGAGTATAAAAATGTTACAGTCGATAGATTGTGTACAATAAAAAACAAGTAAAAGGTGTAGTCTATTTTAATTCCCATTCATCTACGGTGCACACGACTATGGCTATAGAGGCCAATTCGGGAGAGCACATGTCGACCGCAGTCAGGACAAACATAGACCTGGTTAGGTCTTGGATTCGGCCTTCTTGCAGCAACATTTCCTTGATAGCTGGCCACAACCCCTCGCCATTCGGTTCTGTCCGCTGCAAGTTGTTCCCATTGCTCGTCTGCAATACCGCAGGATTTCAGATTTTCATGGAGAGCGTCTTTGAACCTCTTTCGTTGACCGCCACGCCTTCTTCTACCGCTTAACAATTCACCATAAAGTGTACATTTAGGAAGGCGGTTATCATGCATACGATGAACGTGACCTGCCCATCTTAGGCGTGCTCTTGAGATAAGCACTTCAATTGGAAGGCTGTTTGCTCTCCTGAGTACTTCCATGTTCGATATGTGATGGAACCAACGGATTTTCATCATACTTCTGAGGTGTCTTTGCTGAAAACGTTCTAATTCTTTCACATGACGACGGTAAGTGACCCAGCTTTCACATCCATATAGCAGTGTTGGAATGACAACTGCTCTGTAGACAGCCATTTTCGTTGACAAAGCAAGGTCGTGGTTGTCAAATACTCTCTCTCTAAGTCCCCAGAGTGCTCTAGATGCGGCGTTAATTCTATTGCGAATCTCGCTATCCATGTTTGCTTTGTCATTAACAACGTTGCCTAAGTAATTGAACTGATCCACTACTTCAAGAGAATTTCCGTTAAGTGTAATGTCTATTTGGTTCACTTGATGAGGAGTTGACATAATCTTAGTCTTTCCAATGTTGATTTTAAGTCCCAAGGAATCATAGCTCTGGGCATACACATCTAAAAGTTCTTGAAGCTCTTCCGGCGTAGAGGCTAAAAGTGCACAGTCATCCGCATACTGGAGATCACAAATGAATCGTGTGCGTGTCTTCGTGAAAGCTCTAAAGCGCCCTATGTTAAAGAGACCGCCATCAAAACGGTATCTGAGACCTATTCCTCTGGCTGTCAGTTTGTTGTCAACAATAATTGTTAGAGCAGTGGTAAACAAATTAAAGAGTAACAAATTAAAGAGTAGGGGTGCCAGGACACATCCCTGCCTAACTCCAGTGAGGGTTTGGAAAGGTTCGGTTGCCTCATTATTATACATAACCTGGGCGTTGTTGTTTGTATGTAGACTGCGACATACTTCCACAAATTTTCTAGGGATACCTAAGCGGAACATAATTTTCCAGAGCACTTCCCTGTCCACCGAGTCAAACGCCTTGGTTAAATCAATGAAGGCCATGTGAATTTCTCCTTGATGTTCGAGTGCTTTTTCTTGAAGCTGTTTAAGTGTGAAGATTAAATCCGATGTGCCTCGGTTTGGTCTAAAGCCACTCTGTGTTTCAGGAAGTAACTTTTCCATAACAGGTGTTAGCCTATTTGCCATCGCTTTAGTGAGTATCTTCCCTCCAACAGCCAGGAGAGCTATACCCCTGTAATTTCCACAGTCCGCAGCGCTCCCTTTGTTTTTGAAGAGGTTGATTAAAAGTGTATCACGAAACTTCTGCGGAGCTTGACCACTTTCCCACACGACATCAAACAGTATTTTGAGGTAGGGTATGAGCTCTTTGATTTATATCCTAACAGCTACTCTCCGGGCTATGTGCCCCGCCAAGCGCCGTTGGTTGCAGTCTGGTTACGTTCCTTATAGTAAAATAAGGATTTTATAGAGGAGTTTGCGACTAAAAATATTATGTTTAATATTCCGCCCTCTAAAAGCACATTTGAACTATGCTAAGCCCAGTCAGGCTGTTTATTTTTCGATTGCAACAGACACTGGACCGCTAGATGGCGCCTGCTGAATATTTTACATGTCGCTATTGCAAAAATACCGGGATGTACCAAATAGTCAAAGGATCCTCGTGCCGGTCGTCACATGCCTACCTTGCACTGACGAGAGCCAACAGCTCGAAACTGCAGTCTGCAAGTGGTGTGTGACGACTAGCAAGAGAGCTCCTTTAAGTAGGATCAGTCTTTCGGCTGGTCTTTGTTGCAATCGAAGCATTAGCGTTTTGATGGTAATATGCAATTATTACACTTAACGCGCCAGACTTGTAACTTGTAATTCAGCGCTCGGCGGGGCACATAGCCTGGAGAGTAGCTGTTGGTTGCAGTCTGGTTACGTTCCTTATAGTAAAATAAGGATTTTATAAAAGTACATTTGAACTAAATCTTCACCAACCTAGGTTTTTTTTTAAATTACATGCAATACTATCTTATGTATCCCAGTCCTTTATCAATTACATGAAAAAAAACTCGAATAAACAAATTATATCGAAATATATTACTGCAGGAAAACTGCATGTTCATGAAAATTCAATGCTGTTATAAATTCAATCAGAAAAACGGATGGAGGCATTTTGAATGCTGTTTCGATAGAAAATTTCGCGATATATGTAGCTATTTAAAAGAATTATTGTTTATCAGAAAAATAATTTAGTCTCGTTCAAAATAGGTATTTCTTTCATAAAATAGATAAAGATTACTTTTCTACATTTTTATTCAATATTATTTTCTGCAACAAATATTGAGAAACATATTTTTTAAATATTTTTTAGTTGGATCCCACTTTGGCCAGATTTGCAAAATATGATTCAATGCTCACTCCCCGCACACTCCTATCTCGAACCCAAATTTCGATTATGCCCCCGTAAAAGTTGGTCTTTTGTAGTGAACGTTCAACTTCAAGGATGTAAATATTTTAGTTCGATTTTGAAAGCCTCTATTTTCCACATCTTGAACGTTGTGAAATAATCGCTAATTTTTGACCAGAAAAATAATTCAGTCTTGTTTAAAATAAGTATTCTTTCATAAAATAAATAAGGATTTCTTTTTATCAATTGCTTTTAAAATTAATTTCTGCAGAAAATATTGAGAAACATAATTTTTAAATATTTTTCAGTTGAGAGCCCACATTAGCCCGATCTGTAAAATATGATACAATACACACTCTCCGCATACTCCATCTCGAACGTGAATTTCTATTATGCCCCGTAAAGGCATTTTTGACTGTGGCAACTTTTTTTGTACGAATGAATGATGAGAAAGGACTAAAAGTTGGTCTTTTGCAGTATGCTTTTAATTTCAAAGTTGTAAAGATTTTAATTCAATCTTGAAAACCTCTATTTTCCGCATCTTGAACATTGTGAATACTCTGGGATAGATGCACTTTAACAGTATTTTTCCTTTCGAGCCCATAACTAAAATGTATTAGTTTAAGACAATAAATTACCTTTTTTCAAGAAATTATTTAAACATTTTGTTTTTATAAATTGTATTACATTAACTTTTTTGCAAGTTTCGCTTATAAACCAAGAGCTACTGAAATTTACAACGAGCGTTTGAGAGAGCTTATTCAATTTTCATAGTGTGTAGTCCAGCTTAAGTAGTAAATGTTACTCTGGGACCGAGTTCTGACTGTGAGGGCATTCTCGTGTGAGGGATTATGAGGTCATTTTTGCACAAATCAATATCTCTGTCCAAGTTAACATCATCAGCAGACGGTTAAACCTGAAAGCTAATATTATTCGTCTCCCAATGATTGACATGGTTAGTGAAATGCGCATAGAACGGTGTATTCGAGTATAGTGTTGAAGTATTTTGGTATTTTGTAAAGTGATTTTTAGACACCAAAGATTTGTGAAAAATTGCCCTCATTCGAAAACGGTCCCATCGCCAGGACCCAACCTGGCGCCCTGGTTGTCTCCTTAAGCAGAACTACCCACCATAAATGTTGAAGGAATTCTCAAACTCTTCTATACATTCCAAAGTAGTAATTGTCATAAATTGATGTTGTAGAGACACTTGATAAGATAATTTATTAAGCATTTGTGAGAATATTTCATTTGTTTAAACACGATAATTAGTGTTAAATTATGTAAAAACCTGTTTACTTTGCAAATATATGTTTTTTAGGTTCAGTTGTGCAAGGATTGTAGTGGTAGTTTCAACCCTACTTCTGAATAACGGCTGCAAAAATGAATCTGGGTAATATAAAAATTTACAGTTCACTTCGTAAATAAATAGTAAATCTTTAATTAGTTAAATATGCAAGAAATTGTATAAATTACTAAGCTAATTTTTTCCTATAAAGCAAATACCACTGGCGTAGATTGCATTTTAACTAAAATAATAAAAGCCACTGCAGATGTCATTACTGAACTATTAGCATTTCTTATAAATCCTTGTTTTGAATTAGGAGTACTTCCCGGGCAATTAAAAGTGACTTTGATTATACCCATGCATAAAAAGGTGACGCAATAGATATGGAAAACTACCGTCCAATTCCTATATTAAACATTATATCAATAATTATTTTGCCGAATTATATTATACATTAAAAAATTTACATTAATATCCAATTATCAGCATGACTTCTGATCAGGTAAATCTACGGAAACAGCATCCTTTGATTTTATTGAGTATATACAAAAAACCTTGATGATATTAAATATGGTGAGGGTATATTTCTCGATTTATCCAAAGTCTTTAATAGTCATAACTTAGACTTCATCTTAGATAAACTCTATGTACTTGGTTTTCGAGGTAATATTTTATCATTATTTAAGTCACATCTAGAACATCGAAAAATGTGTAGTATATATAATAATAATGAATTTGCCCTTGGTGTACCTCAGGACTCGGTCTTGGGGCCTCTTATATTTGTATTGTATGATAATGATTCGCCGTTTCATTTAAGTGCTAAGTGCGAAGTTCTATTCGCAGATAATGGCATCTATAGCCGTTGCTTCTAAATCAGTGAGTGAATAATGAACAAGTATAAATAAATAAACACTCACCACAGAAATTAGACAACCCCCAATTCCAGAAGCCAGGGGCTTGTGCGGAAGGGGGTTACATATTGAAAAATCGTGGACATACAACCATTTCCTCCGATAGTGTCAATGCCGGAGCCAGGATTCGAACCCGGTGGTGCGATGCTCGTGTGATTAATCGCGATTGCCACCTCGCGCCTTAACCCACGCGGCTATCGACCAGTATACAACGTATCATAGCGGAATTTAGCACGTGCAGTCACACCATCGCTTTGATTTTAAATGCTGAGAAAACCGTATGTATGGAGTTTACAGGCAAAAGGAAAATCCCCTACGTAATTGAAATAGTTGTTAATGGTTCAGTCTTCACACTTACCACTATAACTAAATTTTAGGGATCTTTATCAACTGAAATTTAACCTGGAGTACACATACTGAATTTGTATATAAGAAACTAAATAGTTATGCGATCTTGCAGCTTAAAATTACTCTTGATCATCACAGTATTTTAAGTGTCTACTATACCCTGATTTATTCCCATTCGTCATATAATGTAATGTTTTGAGGTAACTCTAGTAACACAGACATAATATTGAGTGCCCAAAAAATTATTAGATTAATATTATTTGACATAACAACCAGAGAATCATATAGGCCGATCTTCGTAGAACACAACATCTTAACTTTTTCGTTAATTTATACAGGGTGGATCATTAATAATAGGCCATAGTCCAGGGGTAGATTCTTTGTGCCAAAATATGAGGATATAACCAAATATGCTTTAGTAATATGTTGCTGTGGAAAAAGATACAGGGTGTCAAAGTTCAAATTAGTTTTTCGTTTTTTTGCAATAACTCAACAGCCTCTTGACTGATCTTCGCCAAATTTGCGAGAGGAACTTTTTTTATTCTAAGAAACAATAATTACATCACGTTAGATCATAAAGGGCGCCGGAGGACCTCTATCTGATGATGAATTTTTTTCATATTTTTTTAAGAAACGTTGTCGTACTTCTGAGCAGAAAATTTGGTGAGGGCCTCATTTCCACGTATAAAAGGTACACTTGGTAGAACTTAATAACTTCAACCGTTTTCGAGGACGCCCACCCATTCAGAAGACTTGTTCACTCTTCGAATAATTTCTCTTCTCATAACAATTTGTAATATGACTGGAGTTATGGATTCAAAGGCATTTAAAATTTTATTTTGGAGTTCTTCTAATGTTGCAGACGGCGCGGTGTTGAGTATACTTTGTCCTTCAGATAACCCCAATGTAGAAAATCAAGTGGAGTTAGGTGATGATATAGCAGGCCACCTAATAGTTCCATTAGTAGATATTATCCTGTTATCAAAGTTTGCACTAAGGCAATTTCCTACAAGTCCAGCATTGCGCGGCGGTGTTCCATCTTGTTGAGAGTACAAATTTCTGAAATCTTCCAAGGAAAATTCATACAATTCGTCGTCTATTTCATTTTGCAAAAAGCTTAAGTTACGCGCACCGGTTAGTGGTCCTTGAAATAGTATGGGACCAATAATTTTTGTGCCGAATATTCCAGCCCACACATTCACTTCAAATATATCCGTATGGTTACCTTCAAAGATTTCGTGTAAATTTTCTTTAGATTAATAATGTAGATTATGTCTATTGTATATGCCATTATTCGTAAAACAAGATTCATTACGAAATAAAATTCTATTGTTTAAGTATACGTGTTGAGTAAACCAATTAGAAAAAATCAATCTTCTGTTTCCTTCGTCTTCATATAATTCTTGAGCCAATTGATATTTATACCATTTAAAACCATGTTTTTTAATATACGTCTTACTGTCTCACGACCAATATCTATCTCTTTTGCCAGCTCTCTTGTAGAAACATGTATGTAAACCAATACAATTGTCTCAAATTCTTCGTTACTATAAATCCTTCCTCTGCCACCTCAATATTTTCTGAGTTTCGGAATGACTCTTCTAGCCTTGAAGATCCTTCTAGACTTACCACCTCTTCATATCTACCTGGAAAGAGAGGCTAGGTGGGCAACATACAGATTCCAACAGTCGGTAATCAACATGCCGCAGGCTAGCATCATGGAACGCAACGGACTGACTGATGACCTGAATAGTCACAGCATCCTAAGTATGCTTTCAGATGTGATGCCTACGAGGACCAACCACGAAGTGCCTTTTAACATCCTATTTCCTGAAAGAGATGAGTGGAATCGGAACAAAACCGACCTATAAAAGGCAAACAGTTGTTGGTTTACAGACGGTTCCAAAATTCCTGAAGGAAGAGGAGCTGGAGTGTATAGTCGCAACCCAAAGATAAGAATAGTTTCGAGCCTGGGTAACACCGCGACAATTTTTCAGGCTGAAATATATGCCATTGAACTGTATGTACGGAGGCTGGAACTAATGCACCCTACACACAGATCAATAAAGGTTTTTCTCATATAGCCAAGCAGCCATTAAAGCACTTGGATCCTATCGCTGTAATTTTAAAACAGTGTAGAACTGCCAAAAGGTTCTAATCCAATTGGGTAGGAATTACAAACTAACTCTGGCCTGGGTGCCTGGCCATTCTAGGCTGGAGGGCAACGAAATTGCCGGTTACCTAGCCAGATAGGGCACGGCATTAAAATTTATAGGACCAGAACCAGTTCTTGGCATATCTTCAAGTACTGCCAAAACAAACATCCTGGACTGGGCCGAGAGCAAGACTCTCCAACACTGGCAGGAACCACCAGGATTAGCTCATTCAAAGGAATTCATTACATATCCTCTGAAATCAAGAGCTAAGAAACTACTAGAGTTGAATAGGTTACACCTAAGGGCTCTAATTGATCATTACACTGGACACTGTAGATTGAATCGTCACCTGCACAGACTTGGATTGGTGGAAAACACCGAATATCGTCTGTGTCTGGAGGAAGATGAAACGGCAAGGCATGTTCTGTGCACTTGTCCCGCTGCAGAAAGAACTCGGTTCTCATTATTTGGCAAGTGACAACCATCCTGGACCATCTCACACCCAACAAGGTTATCAGCTTTATTAAAAGGCTGAACCTATTGGGTGAAATATAAATTAGAAGTGAGCCGCAATAGACCGCATGGTCGCAGTGGAGGATTTGGCATAGACACACTCACATTTCAACCTAACCTAACCTAACCTTCTAGAATTTTAAAATACTGCCGATATGGCTGACATCGATCGGGATAGCTTTCATAATATAGACGTGCGGCCGCATGGGCATTTTTTTGACATTCGCCGTAAATTAAAAGTAAATGTACCTTTTAAAAGTAAATCAACAATAACGTTTTGACTTTTGACAGATGCTGTGCAATTTTTCATCTGTTTTTCATGGCTTACTGCAAGATATGGACACAATTCTAAATGCTTCAACAAAAAGCTTAATATTTATTTTAATTTATATTCAATTTTTAATCGGGAGAACCCAGTCTAAAACAAATTTACCACTCTATCTGATAAAAAAAATAAGACATGTACAGAGTACAGAGTAGTATTTGAAAAATTGAAATTATCACAAATTGAATTTCCATAATATGGCAAAATAGGAAAAACATTTCTAAATCCAAACAAATGAAAAAAATAGGCCAATTTAATATTTAATTTGTTGAGAAATACCTTTTTAATCAAATTCAAAGTCTACTTCGAAATTTTTTAAATTTGTTCCTGAATTCCAAAACCAATAAAAATAGCAAGTAAATGCCATTTCCAAGGTTATTTTTCATAGCATTTTAAATATGAAAGAAGCGTTGGATAGAGAAATTACCGCTTTATGAGAAAAGTGACTTAAATATACAGGGTGCTATTTAAACTTGTGGCAATTTCCGGCCATACCGGAAGTTATTTTTTTACCACCGAATGGTCAAAATGTAACCATTGATACCTATATTTGATTTCTCAAATTTCAGAATTTTATTTTTAAAACTGTAGAAAACAGAGAAGAGGGTAGGTACATTCTGGATCACCCAGTATATATAAAATTGTACTACTGTAAGTATACATATATTTTATAAAGTACTTGTAACCATTCATATACGGTGTAAAACGGTGTAAACAGTCTTGCTGAAAAATATACATTTTTATTTATTTATTTGGTGCTTATTATTCCAAATGCCTAAAGTTGTGATTTTTCATTTTGTATTCAAGTTGTGTTTTGGGAATGTTTACGATTGCATCATTTGATGAAAGTTCCTGTTTTCTGGTATGCTGTTGTGCAACGGCTAATTTAGTCAAATGTGCCGAATGAACTTGAAATAACTACTAAAAATAACTAAGCCAACGGAATTATAAAAATAATAAACGCCTTATCTCATCCAAATCCGAGAATGATTTCATGGGAAGTAATTCTAATGCAGGCGTTTCAGAAATAGTACATCAATTGCAACAAAGTGAAATATATAAACTCAAATGAATACAAAATGACATAAAATATCCTGATAAATCTATACCCGAAAATGAATCGAACTTTAAAAATTTTGAGTCTAAATGTACCCTTTGGTACATCATCAGTAATCGCTGAAACAATATATTTTAAGATAAGATGCCCCACTGCGCTGCTCCCCAAGCATCCCTTGAAACTGAAATTGCGGAACTACCGATCGAATTTTTCTACTATAATTCTGAGAGATATGAATATTTGTAATATTCTCTTAAAATGTTTGCATTGTAATTGCAAAAAAAATACATTAATAATATTGCTATAACAATTTGTTCTTAGATCTTATTAAAACCAATATATTTTAAAATTAAGTTAGTCAGAGTCATATCTATAATAATTTTCATGTTATTGCAAAAGAAAATTATTAATATTATTAACTAGCAATATTTTCGGTCCATTCTTAATATTTGATCCATTGAATATATAGCTGAGGCTAGAAGTTGAAATCTCAAGGGGCAGTTCACTTACAAGTGCTCTTCCACCCAACATTTGTCTTTGTGAAATATACAGCGCATCCCAGGATGAAACGTAGATATATATTTTTTATACCACAAGCTCATTATATTTCTTATTGAATTTAATATTCCTTCCGTTTCAATAAATAATGCGGTAGGTGGTACTTGCAACTACGGGTATAATCATTCGCATTCATATAAGTTTTTAATGACAATTTCTCCTTTTAAAGTAACGAGTCAAAAAAGAGCTCCTCTTCAGCATGATGCAAATTAAGGTAAAGTAAAAAAAAATGTTTTTTCAATACTGACATAATTTGATTATCTAAACAAGGCACAAGGCAAAGTTTAATTTTGAAAATTTCGAAAAATTATATATTGCATTTTTTTCAGCCTATCTAAGTTATTAATTGAAATAGAGCCACAAAATGGTTTGATCATACGGTGTTTTAAAAAATGGGTACTATTTTGTGAAATTTTGACCAGGGAACCATATTACGATGCCAAAATTTAAAAAAACAGAATAAGAACTTTTTGAGTTGCAGTGGAAGGCAGCATCTTGTCAAATATTGACTAAAAACTTGTATTCAAGTGCGCCATTTTCAAAAGGCTGTAGTTCCTTTTGGAAACATTTGCGGACAAACGTCTATAGAAGTTTTTTATCTTATTTTAGTAAATACTATTAGCAAAGTCACGGACATCCTTCATAGTTCCAGCAATATAATTTTCTAGTCACTACGTTCACCTAGACGTGGTTTCATAGTCGGGCGCATGGTGATGTTGAACTGGACGAAGAAACGGGGCCTGGAACTGGACTGATAAGGCGGTGTTTTTGTAAAGTCAGTCTGATGTGATTTGTCATGGGGAAAACAATAAAATCTATTATTTAGATGTAGGACTATTTTTGTAAATCGGTGCTGTTGTTGGGAAATATATATATTATACTATTCTCTGAAATAAGTTGTCCTTTTTGTGTATAGTTTACAGTGTTACTGTACAGCGACTGCATCATATTTTGGTTGCATATCAACCTAAACTATAACGACGTTTTGGATTGACTACAGTAGTCCAATCTTTTAGTCATTTAAACGCTATCGTAGTGAATTATTGATTCATTTATTACGAATTATATAATCTATGTTATCCACATTTTAATCTGTAGCTCATAAGCTATTAGTCGCACAAAAAATGGAATAAAATATGTTGATAATTTAACAAAACAGATAATACATGTTTACCGTACGATAAATAGTTCAATACAGGGTACTTTATAGTTACTTTAAACGAGGTAGTACATTTTTTTTTCATCTTGTATATATTGTAGAGAGCATGTAAAATCCAAGTTTTAGACCTTCAAACCGTTGGAAAATTTTTGTGTGGTCGAAAAAACCACGAATTTTTGGCACTTTTTTCAGTTTGTGGCCTATAACATAAAAACAATGCATCCAATCGAAAAGTTATCTATTATCAAAATTAAAGAGCATTAAATTCCGCTTCGAACGAGTACCTCAAGATGTATGGGCGTAATTGTCAGTCGAATAACAACAATTTTTACCAACTTGTAAAAAATCGTTTGAAGACATCATTTTCAGTGAAGAAGCAAATGCTGCAATGTTACACGAAAATTTCCTTGCAAACGAGAGCAACAAGAACCATTTGATTTTGATGCTTATACAAAAATTTAAGGAAGGAGGAATCCAAGCGCAACAGGCAGAAGATGATGCAGATTTATTAATTGTAGAAACAGCTATTTTCCAAGCAGCAAAATCCAACAGTATGGCAATTGTTAGTGAGGTCATTGACGTTCTCGTTCTCCTAACGGGCCTCGGAAACAAGTACGAGAACTTGTACTTGCACAAATCAGGGAAAGTGAAAAAGCAGGTTTATGGTACTCAAACACTTCCTACAACTTTTATCCCACACATGTCCTCCTCATGCTAGGTGTAACACCACGTCATCATTTTTTGGTGAAAAATTTGTATCCCTCATTGAACAACATCCACATCTGAAAGCACAAGTAACTACATTTCTTGAGCCATCTGTTTCTTAAGACTTGATAGAACAGGCAGGGGAACAGCTGATCTTAGCACTGTATGGACAGATGCACAGTGACTCTGGATGAGCTGAGATACGAGTTTTTTTATAAAATCCGCCTTGATCTATAAGAATGTCAAAGGATGCTGCGCCCGACATGCTGCTGAAAATGGTTTCGTGTACATGCAAAAAAGGTTGCATTGCAACATGCAGCTGTCGGAAATCAGGCCTGAACTGCTCTTTGATCTGTAAACACTGCTCTGGACTCTCATGTCAGAACACTCCTGAGATGGAGATGAAGACGACGACGAAGATTACTTCGAGCTTGAGGGAGTTGAAGGTGCTGCTGCAATGAATCAGGAAGATAGAATAAAAAAGAATAAAATAAAATAAATATATTTATGTATAAGACATATTGGATTTTGAGTGTATTTTGCTCAATATTGATCGAAATTGGAAAACCGGGTAATCTATAAACTTGAAATTACATGCTCTACAACTTTCATTCTATGGATTGTTTCATTTGGATCAACCGTTTCAGAGCTGAAGACGTTTAAAAAGTTTCCCACTGTGAATTTTTTACAACTTGGTAAAAACTGTTGTTATTCGACTGCCAATTACGCCCATATCTCTTGATTAAATTTCAGTTTTGAGGTACTCATTTGAAGCGAAATTTAATGCTCTTTAATTTTGATAATAAATGTCTTTTCGAAAGGATGCATTGTTTTTAAGTTATAGGCCATAAATTAGAAAAAGTGACAATAATTCTTGGTTTTTTGGGCCACACAAAAATTTTCCAAGGATTTGGAAGTCTAAAATTGGTATATTATAAGAAAAATCTACTACTTCGTTTAAAGTAACTATCGCCTCCTTTCGATGACGCCGTTCCTGGACTAAAATAGTTTAAGAAATATTTAGGAAAATTATTTTTATAACGTTTGATGGATCATAACTCGTAAACTGTTGTATGTGCGAGATAAATTGGAAATAATTGTAGAGAATTTAGCGCTGAACAAAGGAGGTACAATTTTTTTGCCGTAGCATCAATAGTTCACGAGATATTTAAGTTTGATTTTCAAAGAGATGTCAACAAACGCATATGCCCTCCGACATCGCTAACTTGGAAAAATACTCAGGAGGTACCTCTAAACATTTTTAAAATAGAAAATTGGATTACCCTATTTTTGAAAGCAAAGATACATACAATTAGTAGAGTGTTATTAACACTAATAACCTAGTTTTTATTTATTTATATTACAATTTTTGTTCCTAGCTTCGTTAGTAAATCTCTATTGCCTACTTACTTGGTAATCACGGCGATTTTTTCCATATCCCCGTATATTTGTTTGTACCGAACATTTCCAGATTCCTACGGGAGCATTAGCAGAGATACGAATGGATAACATTATATCCGTTCCCAACTCCCGATTATCTAATATCATTCCCCACCTTTGTGGATCCTCGGGAAATTTATCATCCTTAATATCTTGACGAACGGTTAATATTGCTCTGGTCCCCTGTGCCGGAGTTGGCTTTGGCCCTATGTAAATTATAAAATACAGGTGTATTAAATGTAATTGGTTCTCGGGGGTTAAACCGCGTCTGAGATTATTAATGTTTCGACGTTTCGGTTCCAGTTTTGGAGAAAAAAGGGGTCAAGAAAAATACTTAATGGAAATAATGTCAGAAGGGAAACTGTCAGGATAAATTGGTTTGAATCCTCAGTCTACTTACTCCCCAGATTTCACCGTGATTAAGAGAAAAATGGTCAAGAGAATGGATAAGAGAAAAATATGTCGGAAGGAAAACTGTCAGCATAGGTTTCAGTTCGTAGGACTGGTTTGGGACCATGCTCCTTCTCTAAAGTCATGTAAGCTTATTTCTATCTGGTTAAAGAAAAAGACATAAGAATGACGTTTCGATTGAATATTCTTGATGATATGTATGGAACATAATACATTCAAATACTACTCTAATTTACAATTGCATTAAACTGTGTTATCTCACATTTTTTATTGTTTAATAACTTACCAAACCCAAATCTGACTCTCACAACATCATGCTCTTTGTCAAATTTTCTATTGAATCGTATGGTCATGTAAAACTTTTCACCCCTTCTATATATAGCTGTTGGTGGAGTTGCTGTCACTAAGTCGTAGTCATCGGTATGATGTTCCTTTGCATTTTGATCGGGATAAAACCCAACCAGTTCCACTTCTAACGGCTCCATTGTATGACACTGAAATCAAGTAAATAAAATGAATATACTTTTCTCGGAAAGCGATAAACAAATTTCCTTACTCTTCCCTTATGTATAGTACAACAAAATTAATCTGTCGATTGGATTTAATTTCTCAGGGGATAATATTATGATCAATCGATGGGGAAAATTGTCGGGAACAACATATTAAAATGTTTAAGACTTGGGTGTTGTAGCAATTTTGTATATAAAAAATCGGCAGCTACTGGAAGCGGCTGGAACCTTCCCACTCGGTGGATCTTTAAAGCCGAAAAGAGCATTAAATTGTGTGACAAAACGGCACTAAACGTAATCCGATCTCATCTAAAACCTTTTCAGATCTTCTGGGGCACTAAAAAAACCCTCAACTTAATGAATTTACAATCATCTATGCGAGTTATTACCTACATTATCGCTCGTTGAATAATATACTATTAGGATATTAATAACTTTAACATCACTTGAACGACTAAGAATGTCTAGTTATCCTACATACTACAGATTTGTAAAGCAACAAACTAAAAATTGGTAAAGTGATAATCTATAATAAATTCACCAACGAAGGTACAGAAAGCATATGATATTGATATTGTTAAATCTACCTTTAAAGTTTGTGACAATCCACTAAAAGTTACAAATATGCGGAAATCTTATTAACATGACATGACACCAACGTTATCGGCTGACAAACGATGACAATGACAATCCTCAAAATTTGCTCATTGCAATTCGATCGCTCACAGCTGTCTTTGTTAAATGAAACATTAGCATTTCAGTAATTTTACTAGATTTTAGAGGAATATTTGTAGTTTAATTCTTCGATTTGTCTGTATATATATTCAAAAACGGCACTAAACGTAATCCGCTCTACTTCTAGAACAGTGAAGAAACCCTCACACGTGAATTGACACGTGATGTGACGAGTTTCACGACGTAACGCGCATCGATCATGTCATGCGAAATGCGATCTATGCCATATTTGCTTTGCTTTTAATTTTTTTCACGGAAACCAAATCGAAAGGGTGGAAGTGTGATATATCGTTGAAATCAGAATTTTAACTGCTTTTCAATGGTTCCATTGCAAATTGAAAGTAATTATAAAATAAACAACTTGTTGCGTCAAAATGGCACTAAACTTAATCCGATCTCAACCAAAACTGGTGCACTGGGGCACTAAAGAAACGCACACGCAAAGTTTTATTCAAATCCGTTCAGTAGTTTCGGCGCTATCGTGCTAACACACATACACACATACACACATACACACATACACACACACAGACATTTTTCAAAAACCACTTTTTTGTGTTCCTAGGACCTCAAAACGTAAAGATTTGATGTTACCTCAATTTTCGTTTTTGAACCAATTTTAGTAACCTCTCACAATTTTATTGTGGAGAGGTTAAAAAATATCAACAAATTGGCCTTACTCGACTTTAACACGGTACAACGCCCATAAAATGCTTCTAATAATTAAAAAAATATTTATATATCACATTGTAGAGCTAGAAATTCTCCACACTTTTGATATAGGAAATACTCCTCTACGATGCTTAATTTTTTTAAATCAATGTTTAAAGATGTTTGCCAAATTGTTTTGCCAAGTGCACACTGTTCAGGAGGTACTTCACATCGACGTTGAGTCTCAGTTCGGGTTCAGGAAGGGCAGTAGCACGGTACAACAGGTCGTTAGGATAGTTAACGATGTCAAAGTGCAATACAACCTCGGGAAGAACACCGCTATGGTGCTCCTCGATACTGAGAAGGCGTTCGACACCATCTGGATCCCGGGGTTACTCTACAAACTATGCCACTACAACTTTCCGACCTACTTCATTAAGCTCATTCACTCGTTGTTGACGAGCCGATCCCTGCAGGTTCGAGTGAATAACAAACCCTCAACACGACAGGACATTCGCGCGGGAGTCCTGCAAGGATCGTGCCTGTCACCAAAGTTGTACAACCTGTACGTCTCCGATTTTCCAGAGTTCCCGAATACGAACCTGGCCAAGTACGCCGATGACACAGCCATGTATGCGCATTCACACAACGCCCAAGCAGCGAATATGCTGCTGAAGGCGCACATAGCTCGTGCCACGGCTTATTACGACCAGTGAAAGATTCGGGTGAACGGAGAAATCTGAGGCGATAATCTTCACGCGTCAGTTTACAGGGAATAAAATCATAACACCCATTTCGATCAGGGGAAATAAAATTCCAACTAAAAGATGCGTGAAGTACTTGGGGGTTAGACTGGACCAACGACTGACGTTTAACACCCACATAAAACAGACAAAATAAAAAATTGTTGTACACAATGGTGATTAGGCCGTCCATCACATATGCGGCGCCGGTGTGGTGCAGCATACCGGTCACGACAATGAAAAAACTAAAAGTGCTCGAGCACAAATTTATGCGCCTAATTTCTAATTCTGGAAGGTACACCTCCCTCAGAGACCTATACACACGTTGCAACGACATAACCCTGATAGCGGATGACGTCCAGCAGATCTCCCAAAATTACTACTCCTTCAAGCCGGGCGATAGTCCGCTAACAAGACACATGACACAAATTAGACAGCATAATGCCCCATTTCGGATCAAACACCCTTTACCGTACCAGACGTTACCAATTTTCCGCCAACCCCTGTAGTCAATCTTCAACAACTATAACTTCCGCTTACCCTATCCACTTTTACTGACATTTCATACCTTTTGTACCTTTAAATCTTTCCTGTACCCCTCTTCCTTTCTGTTTGTAACCTTTTTGTCGCGTTTGTTTTTTCTTGTTTTCTTTTTGTACATTTTTGTCCCTAAATTCATTTCGCTTCAAAATTTTTTAGAAAATCAAAACATATATAACCCAAATTTTTTAAAATCAAAATTTAGGCCTTGCGCAGCCCAGCATTGACTTATCTCGCGGAAGGCGCCTCGTTCAAATTGAGGTGCTAGCGTCAAATACGAAATTAAAAGTGATCAGTGCGCAAGTGTTTTAATTTAGTATGTAGTTTTTATTCAGTTTTGTTAAGTTTGTTCTTTAAACATGTTCCTAATTTTAACACCTTTTATAATCCGTCTGCGACGGAAGGAGCCTAGGTTTAGTTGTTTTAATTTTCTTTTTAGCCGAACCAGTCCCACTCCGCCCGGCCATGCAATCTGCCACCACATTAGCGCGGTGGTTGCACGGTCGGACCCGGTGTGGGTTCTGGGGAGGTACTGTTTTATATTAAAATAAGAAATAAAGTCTTATTTATTGATTGATTGACGCGCCGTTCCGCCACGTCGCCATGGCGACAAAAGTCAGCTGACCAAACGAAAACAACTTGGCAAAAAAATCATAAAAAATTGATTTAAAAAATATTAAGCATCGTATAGTATTTGTATCAAAATTGTAGAGAATTTCTTTCCCTATAACGTGATATATATATATATATATATATATATATATATTTTTAATTATAAGAAGTATTTTATGGCCATCGTACCGCGTTAACGTCGAGCCATTTTGTTGACAGTTTTTATGTATTTACAAAATTGCTACAACACCCACGTCTTAAACATTTTAATATGTGACATTTTTCCCCATTGATTGATCATAAAATTATCCCCTGAGAAATTAAATACAAAAGATGTAACAAATTGGTCTAGATTTATTGTACTATACAGGTATCACTCCGAAAATATTGAAAGGAACGTTTTTAATATAATTAAGACGAAGTAAAGACAGCGCATCGGAAGAAGAAAATAATCGTCCTATTCAGCCCAAGCAGCGAATATAGAAAATAGGGATGAAGAAAACGTTAATATACAGTGTGTCTCACTTTTCACTACTACACCCCCAATATCTCGGCCATTTGTTAATCAATTTAGATCAAATTTGGTATACTTCTTGTGTTTCAGATTGAAAAGTTATTTAATTTTTTTTTTTCGAAATTAAATACGCCTACTATGATCAAAAGAAATTGGCAAAAAATAGGAATTTATATTAGCGATTGAAATAGGGTTTTAACCTCTCCACAATAAAATTGTGAGAGGTTACTAAAATTGGTTCAAAAACGAAAATTGAGATAAAAAATAGGACAAGTCTTATAACGATATTTTGCTAAAATCTGCTTGTGTACATCTAACTTTAATTTTCGTGATATTGTCAGCTAGATGTCATAATTTATTACAAGTGTGCAAAAAACTAATATGCCTCATATAAGTGATTTAGTTAAATCTGGAGTTATTGCTAAAGCAGAAGATAGATGAGCAATGAGACAAATTGCACTGCGTTATAATATTGACAAAAATTCGGTGTATAACATTTTAAGAAAGTGGAGAATAAACGGTAAAAAATAATTTAAAAGTGATATCTGTTTTATTTCAGCTACTCATATCATTACATATTCAAATAGAAACAGATTTACATTAGAAAAAAAGTTGTCCTATTTTTTCTGCTCACGACAGCACAAGATCTCTTTCCAAGGCGGTAGGTTATGTTTACTGATTGCTATGCCTAATTACTTACCGACGCGCGACGTCTGAACGGTAAGTAAAAATAATATAATACATATGTTATTTCACAAAAATAAGGACAAAAAATAAGGAAATTTATATTTATTTTTCATAGAGGATCTTGTATTTTTCTAGAATTATTGCTGCACATCGGATCTCCCATGCATTTTCTATTTCACTATTGCCTTCTATTCGGAATCACTCATTGTAAGGAAAGTAATACAGTAAAAATTTAACGTCAAATTAAATGTGTTTGCTTGTTTGTAAATAAAACCAAATATTGTCTTGGAAACATATAGCACACCCGTCTAATTTTATAACAAAATAAAAATTTCACATTTGACAAATTGGATTTGCCACAAAATATAAACGTCACTTTTGACTTTTTGTTTATTTCTTAGAAATTAAGTCATTGAAGTGTAATTCAATACGATCGTGTAAAAAAAAGAATGAGCTAGCGCTCAGCCTCCAAACATTGCCGTCGACCAGTAAACGTCCCTTACCGTTCTTGATACTCAATATACTATTATTTACTCAACAGTGATATTAATTTATATTTATCTTTTCATGTATTATTGGTTCTCTCTATTATTTCTTTAACTGTCTCTGTCGTCTATTAATTTTGCATTAAGTATTAAGTATATCTCAAAACATCATGTTAAGTAAGTCCCTTTTGTAAATCGTTATTTTTAGGGTTAAATGGAAGGGCATGAGGTACATCTAGTACTCATTATGTGAACTTCTCCCGGATTTTAATACCAATAAAGTCAACTTATTATTATTATTATTATTATATATATCTGGAACCAATTAATGTATTTTGGTTCCTTCTTAAATCAATTAACCTTGTTTATAAGATATTCAAATTAACGGAATTATATCATCCTGTGGGTTGAGAAAAATAGTACCTAAATAATTATTTTCGGTGATGAATTGTCCGAGAGCGTGTTTGAAACCATTCTCTCTAATGATTTCAAAAGAGACGAATATAACAAAATTGATTTAAATGCTCTTGGCAGACTGTTGTTCCTACAGAATACAGAAATCGGTACTACTATGCAAGAGTTCAACATTTCTATTAATAAATATACATTTTGTTCTATATACGAAACAACACCAATCACACATGACATTAAATAAATATTTCTGCCAGTTTAATAAGGATTGTCTAGTATTAAAAGTAGAATTTAAAATCTGGGTTTTTTGTCAAGAAGCTAGAGGTATACACAATTGCAAGAGATCTCTTTTGTCTTATCTTTCATTCCTAACATCCATTTGGAAAATTTATTTATTCAAATTGCAAAGAAATATTCAGTAGTTGGCCTTCATATATGTTCTTTCCTGGTAGTAACGCTCCATTTAAGGAACAAATTCGAACATCAAACACGCGATCAGGCAATTTATAGCATTTGTTTATTTACTTTCAGAATATATACAGGGTAAAATAGCGGACGGTAACGTGTTTCCAACAAATACATATATATACGTTACCTCATTTATTCGAATTGAGAAACCTTTGGTAACATATCTTAGAAAAACTGATTTAAATTATAACAAAAAATCGGTCCGGTACAACCCGAACAAACTTTCCCATTTAGGAATGGGTCGGACGACCTGGTACTGGTATTTAAAAATAATTATAAATATATTTTCCTTTTATTTTAAATCTGTGTGCCAAATTTGATCAAAATCGTTAGAACCGTTTTAGAAAAAACATATTTACTCCACATCCTCCGTCCCTACATTTTTTAGGAACAACGGGACATGCTATCCCATACGAGTCTATGACGTTTCGCTTCGCTTCGCCGCCAAACCTTTTCACCACCAGCTGTTTCGCCACCAGTTATATCAACTAAATATCTTAAGCCAACCTCACATAAGTTCATTCATCTTAAACTAACCTAACCTAACCGCACATGAACAGTTCAACCCTAAGATAAGGGGCGAAACCATTGTAAGAAAACTTTTCACAGCCACACTTACTTAAAATCAAAATTCCATTGCTTTGCAACTGTTGGTAAATTGGTCCATTAATTGAATATGATAGCCATCGAGACATACTGCCCCTCGCAACAAAAAAATAATTTTTAAGATAACAATGAGAAGATGATTTATTAATACAATGATTGAAATACTGCAACATGGTTCTATTATCGAAATCCCGTATAATTCTTAAAATTCTGCCATCAATCAAACGGAATTTCTTCAATTCTTGAGGAGGAAGTTGGCCAGTAATTAGTTGCTCCATGTACCCATCGCGACTCTTCTGAATTTTTCTTAGATCATCAATAAATTTCCATATAGACGGATGATCTACACCCGATTCAGTTTGAAGACGACGATGTGCAGCCTCCACATAACTATTTGTGCGATCTTCTGCACTTAAAGTACGTTCGTAGACATTTCGTACATCAGGGGCAAACATTGGACTCCATCTTGCAGTACTCCAATTATTTAGTCTTCCAATGTAATTTTTTCGAAATAGTTCAACAAGGGCAAAATATTGTTCGGTAGATATTCCGCAAGAACATCGATAGCTTCATTATAATTTGATATCGGCACAAAAGCTAAAGCATAAACCTATAAAAAAATACCATTTTATACATATTTTATTTATCATAATATTACCATTGTTACTTTGAGAAAAAATTCAGGATTGCCCCAGCTCAACTACATGCTTCCTCATGAGTCAGATGAAATAAGCATCCCTTTATAACTGTATTTGGAAAGCATCCTCTAATAGCCGATAACACACCTTGCTCAAAATCGCCATTTATAGCAGATGGACTTATATTTGGCAGTTTTTCTTTAATCATATCTAACATTCGCCGGTAAGTTGCACCATTCTTATTCGGAAGCAAAGCATAGACTATGGGATGTACACCATTGAACTTTTTCGCTATAATAACGTACACTTGGCTAAATGTTTTAGGAGATATTTTGAAAGTCTCATCAATATACTTGATCATACTCATCAATACTTGAAGTGGATATATGTTCAAGCCAATCTTCTCTACCAAAAATTATAATTCTATCTGTTCCAGGTCCCGAATCACATATCAAAAAGTTGATTGCAACTCCAGCTTGAGGCACACATACTGTTTTATTACCGTCTACTCCCATGTACTTCATATTAAACTGAAACTTTGCACACTTATCAAGGATCGAATACAATAATTTGAGAACTTTGTCCTAAAGTCCTCACCAGGATCATCAGGATAAAATAAGAATTTTTAAAAAATGACTAATCTACTGTCGATATTTTGCCGGAGGTGCCGCAGTTAATAATATATATTCTAACTAACTCAATATAATAATAAAAAGCGTGTTAATTAAATGATTTTTAGTAAGTTTTAAAAAATTTAAAAACACACGCTTTAAAAACCGAATTAACAAGTAAAAAATAATAATATTTAAATATTAAGATTTTGTTCAACAGCGGTAGATTGTAAAAAGAATGCGGTGCTTGATATCAATTGTTATAAATATTTCATTGGAGCTATTGATAAAAGTAAAATTATAAAAATATCTGGTCGATAGCCGAGGGGGTTAAGCCGCGAGGTGGCTGGCAATTGCGATTAATCACACGGATATCGCACCACCGGGTTCGAATCCTGGCTCCGGCACCGGCACTATTGGAGGAAATGGTTGTATGTCCGTTTCATACTTAGGGATACTAAAACGATCACGCTGGCGAGTGGAACTGGAACCTGTGTGTAAATCACTATTTCTCACTAATTTACTAGTCGTAATATGGTCATATTTACGCAGATTGTAACCAAACCTCAAATACGCATTCTAGATTCTTTGCAAACTAACCTTAACTTTATAAAGTAGAGCGGGCCAATATACAATGTCACAATAAGTTAAGGATGATAAGATAAGCGAGTCGCATAACTTTAATTTTACATCAGTACTAAGAATATTTTTATAAACATACAACTGTTTCGACTTAGTACAAGATTTTTGAACAAGGTAATTAACCTTTTTGGAGAATCTAGGATTAACTTTAATCAATAACCCCAGGTTCTTGCAACAATCACTGGCTGAAATAATTGTTCCATTTAATTTACTTATAAAATCATGATCTCTTAAAGTACTTTCATTTTTACTTCCGAATACCAACAACTAAGTTTTAACTCATTTAAGATCAGACTATGAGCTGAGACCTTAGAAATAATTTGTATATCCTCAATAATTTTTGGTACTGCCATTAAGAGATTTTGTAAATTAAAAGAAAAATATAACTGGGTATTATTAATGGCACTGACAATATTTAAGATACTCGTTAAAATGAGCTGTGTAAATCGAAAACAGTAAGAACTCCAGAATACAACCCTGCGGGATGCCCCTGGTAATCTCCGTATAATTTGAAATATCATTCTTCAAAATGACATGCTGACGTTGCGCAGAAAGATAATTTTTAAAAAAACGAAACAGCAGTATTAGAAACACCAAAATACTTCAACTTAGCACTCAAGGTAGCAGGTATCAAAGGCCTTACTGTAGTCCAAAGGAATTAGGCAGATTTGATTACTAACATCAGTTTCTTTAAAAATGTCGTCTTTTACTTTTTGGAGAACAGAAGAGGTATTATATTGAGCCCGAAAACCAGATAGTAGTAGGTAAAATGTTAAAATTGTTAAGTAATATAGTTGCCTGCTCGGCAACTACTTTTTCTAAGATTTAGAGAGTTGGTAAAATACTAATGAGGAGAAAATTATTAACCAAGGAAGAATTGGATACTTTAGGCATCAGAGTAACATTAACATCTTTCCACGTTGCGGGAAGAGACCCTTTACTCAGACATTTATTAACAAGAAGTGCCAGGTGACTACTTAAACAAGGAGTAACAAGTCATCAAAACCATCACAGCCTTTAGCACCAGCATTTTAACTTAGTAATAGTTTCAGTAAAGGTAAATTTATAATTATATTATAGTTGGGATTAGCCTGAATAGAATGATTAGCGAATGAATTTAGAACATCATTAGAGGTAGTAACGCTTAGAGGAACAGAATCTTTACTTGAGTGAACATTAACAATTTTCAAGAACTTCCAAGAACTTCTAACTTCAGTGTGGAAGTCTTGTAGTAAATTCTTTGAATTTTCAGTTTAACTATTAATTAGGACAAAGTACTTATTTTGATATACCGTACAATAGTTTTTTTTAAGTGTCTAATAATTTCTTTACCCAATACTTTTATGTACACTGAGAAAAAAAATTAATAGTGGCAATTGAAAATTTTATTATAAGAGCTAAAAAGTTGCATACTATATAGGACAGGTAAACGGATTAATTGTGGTAGGTGAATGAAGATTCCTAAGACTAGTGACTTACCACAGGTGAACAACTTTAGTTGGAAATGATTCGAATATTTTAATAGTGATAAGTGAAGTTTATTGCTTTAATCACCAAACTATGTTTTAGTGGTATTAAATTTTTTAGCTAGGGTAATTAAATTATTTTCCGAGATAAGTGGCAATAAGTAAGTATTGCAGCCTCTATGATTAAACTGTTGACTTATTCTTATTAATCTGTTTGCATATCAGTATGAAATACTACACTAGTCTTAATTTAACTATTCACTTGCGACTATTAAAGTATTCTAATTAAAAATAAGTTTACTTAATTTTATTGAACTAATTCATTTGTGATTAGTGAAAGAACTACCTGGAATACTTAATTCAGTCACTTGGTGATGATACAATCACGCGAGTTATCATTGGCGCCCCGGTAACTGGCAAATTGTCTTAAATGGAAGCTCGCTTACCAAAGCAACAGTTGTCTTGGTGAGTGAGCCTCTGTTTAAAATAATTTGCCGAAACTTCAATGACATCTCACAATTGAAAAAGACTACGCACTAATAAGGATTTTTTAATAAAATTTGCAGATAATATTACTTGGCGCTTAGGAAAAAATACTTTACATGTTTATATTGATAGTTTATAATCATTTTTTAAACTTAGTACTTTTATATGGCATATTCAGATGAAGGAACGTCGATATGAAGATAAGGAATTAGGTAATTTCTTGTCAGTATGGAAGTTTTTCCTGCGTGACTCCTAAATAATATATTTCTCTATTATTTTATTTGTTATGTTTACATTACCAATGTGTTGCTTTCATATTTTAGCTTTTAAATATTAGTACCATTTAAATTGTTGTAAATAATCTATATAGGTAGGCCATTACTTTTTATGATGTTTAAAAAATATGAACTTAGCCATAAATATGCATTTATATAAACGTGAGGTAATATTAATATTCATTATTAACATTTAACTAATATCCATTACAATGTGAAATTCACTACCTGCATAATTATTGATTCTATCAAGTTTTTCTACTATTGGAAAATTATTAAAACTAAAATGAAATTTGTTTCAATTTGTAAACATTTTATTACATCTAATAATAATTCGCTTTCACTTCTAGAATAATTTAATTTATATCAAATAATTGAGGAGCCAACCAGAACACTGTGTAAAAATTTTCGTTCATTGATCTCTTGATTGTTTTAAACGAGGAAAAAATTGTCCCATTTCTCTTGGAACCACCCCTATGAAAAGTTTATTTAATGTTTTAGATATATTTTTTTAAATATAGATCTTTGAAAAGTGCATCTTTGTATTACTTTAAATTTTACAAGACATAATAGCGTGATTTTTCGGGTCAGAAAATGGTGAATCTTATTAGCGCTTTTTTAATTTCAAATCTGAGTGCGCCACTGGATTCAGCAACCCCCCAAATATGTTTGTACCAAATTTCATTTCATTCATTCAAAGTTACGCTTTTCAAAGATCTATATTTTAAAAAATATATCTAAATCGGACATTAAATAAACTTTTTATAGAGGTGGTTCCAAGCAAAATGGAACACGCTGTAGATATTCTTATTTTTTATGCAAGTTACATTTTTTAAAGATATTTTTAAAAACTTACACATTGTATCGAATGGGGTATACTGCATCTCTGATTTTCATATTTATCTAGGCCTGCGTCTGCTCCGTACAAGAGATTTCAAGAAATCTACAAAAGCAGTGGCGCTACACTTCATATTTTCGAGAGGCGGCGCGAACTAATGCGTTACTTTTAAGTAGGTCTTAATAGGAATATCTGAGCAAATATCCAGTGTTACTAGATTTTTCTGTTTACTTCTTTGTTCTACCGTACTAATATTAATTCATGGAAATTATCATTCAAATTAATAAATATATCCCCTAATTAAATATACAATAATTATTAAATAACAATTTAGAAATGATGATTTAGCAACCGGATTGTATTTGAATAAACAAAGATAGGAAACATGAAAAATGTATATACCTATAAACATACTCACCGGAATAATTGCTAGTTCAAGGTAACAAAATTATTTATTCGAATATACAAGTTTCATTAATTTCTTTGTCATTTAATTTGAAATTAAATGATTTTTAAATCATTATCCGTTTGATAACAGTAACAGTGAAATGTGATGAGATTATTCTTTCTTTTCTTTTTGGGCATTTCTACTACATATATTCTGGTTTAATATCACGGAATTTACAAAAATAGCGAAATAATTCAGTATATTGAAAAACAAGCTCCACGTCTGTGACGTTCCTGTCAAAGGAACAATCAGAGTGTATTGGTTGGTATATAAATCGGAACAGGATTTGTATTTTGATAAATTTTACGCAATTTGTTTACGTTATAACCATATACAGGGTGGATCTTTAATAATAGGCCATAGTTCAGGAGTAGATTCTTTGGGCCAAACTATGAGGATATAACCAAATATGCTGTAGTAAAATGTTGCTGTGGACAAAGATACAGGGTGTCAAAGTTTAAATTATTTTTCGTTTTTTTTTTGCAATAACTCTTCAACCAAATTTGCTAGAGCAACTTTTTTTATTCTAAGAAATAATATTTTATATATTTCATCACGTTAGATCATAGAGGGCGCCGCAGGACCTGTATCTAATAACAATTTTTTTTCATATTTCTTTTTTACGAACGTTATGGTACTTCTGACCAGAAAATCTGACGAGGGCGTTATTTTCACGTATAAAAGGTACACTTGCTAGAACTTAATAACTCCAACCGTTTTCGAGGAAAGTGCCGTTAAATATTTCAATAATTTTTGAAAGACAAATTCAAATTTAATGAAACAAAATGTATTTATTGAAAAAAAGTACAAAACGCAAGGGAAAACAAAATCGTAACAACAGCGTAAACTGTTTCTCACTTTCTTATGAACCAATGGATTATTTTCATGGTATTGAGATAAATACATAAATCAAAAGATTGTCTAAAATAAGGATCTAATCTTATTAGAAGACCAAATAATAACATAAAAGTTGACTTAATTACATTATAAACTTTCTCCTCAGGCAAAAACCCCATTGCTGCAACGTAGAGTAAATGATCGATATGGTCTCCACCTACTTGTATGCCTTTTCTAATTCTATTCATGAAAGATTTTCTTACATTGAAAAATACATTTTCCTGCCCTCTAATAAAACTCGCTGCGTTTTGTATTTTGATTCACAGTTTCTCTCTTGAGTTGATAGTATTTGCATAGACTAAGGACTTCATCCCCACACATAATAATCCAAAGGATTCTAATCAGGACTCCTTGGTGGTCAAGCAAACTCACTTCCTCGACCGATCCATCTGCGTGGAAAAGTCTCATCAAGATAATTCCTGACTTTAATGGAGAAATGAGGGAGAGCTCCATCTTGCATGAACCACATTTTGTTTCATATGTCTAGCAAGAAAGCATGCAATATATCAGCAAGAGTATTTTGAAGAAAAAACAGATAAGACTGCACATTTAAATTTCGTGGAAGAACAAATGGTCCCAATAATTGATCGTCGATGATACCACACCAAACGGTTAATCTTAAATTCTTGCTGAAAATGCCTTTCTTTAACGGCATGAGGATTTTCTACTTCCCAGTAATGGGTATTTCTCTAGTTAAAAACGCCTCGGCGAGTAAAAGTTGCTTCGTCGGTAAATAAAGTGTTCTTAACAAAATTTCGATCCCTGTTGTGTTTATTTAGAACAAATTGACAAAATCGTAGCCCTTGTGGAAGATCCCTTCGAAGTAAGTTTTTAACAGGAGTGAGATGATATGGGTAGAAGCGTTCTTTACGTAAGACTTTTAGGACAGATTGTTTACTCACCCCTGTTGCCGCTACTAAACGACTTGAGGATCTTCATCCACACAAACTAAAATTTCTAGTTCTTGATCTGAAGTAAGTCGTTTCAGTCATCCTACATCGTTTTTATGGCGAAATGAACCCGTTTCTCCCAAAAGACGAAACAGATCTTTGAAAATCTTATGGTCTGGCTGTATTCTATTTGAATATTGCAATGAGTATCTCCTCGCTGCAGCACGTCCGCTAAAATTATTTTGTGCGTAAACACATATCATATCCCTCACACGAACAAAATAAAATGATTAAATGACGTAAATATCAGAGAAAACGTAACCAAAGCACATTTTTCAATAAATACACTTTGTTTCATTAAATTATTGAAATGTTTAACGGCACTTTCCTCGAAAACGGTTGCAGTTATCAAGTTCTACCAAGTGTACTTTTTATACGTAGAAATGACGCCCTCATCAGATTTTCTGGTCAGAAGCACCACAACGTTTCATCAAAAAAATATGAAAAAAATTCATCATCAGATACAGTTGCTGAGGCGTCCTCTATGATCTAACATGATGTAATACATAAATTATGGTTTCTTAGAATAAAAAAGTTCCTCTAGCAAATTTGGCGAAGATCAGTCAAGAGGCTGTTGAGTTATTGCAAAAAAAAGTAAAAATAATTTGAACTTTGGCACCCTGTATCTTTTTCCACAGTAACATTTTACTAAAGCATATTTGGTTATATAATCATATTTTGGCCCATAGAATCTACCTCTGAACCTATTATTAATGGTCCACCTTGTAGATATTACTTGCACATAACTTTTGATATTCCATTCTAAATAATTCTAAGCTTGTTAATATGGGTAAAAAGACCGTGTTAATTATTTCAATTCCCAACTACACGGTTGTACATTTTTTCAAAAATTGACCTAGTCTGTACATATCATCAAATGCCAGTTGCTGAAGAGAATATTCATAAAACTACCATTACTACAACTTTTCGGTTTCGGTTTCTATAAATTTTTACTAATGTCCTTTGGGTTACGGAATGCAGAGCAAACATTTCAAAGATTCATGAATGAAGTACTCGCAAATTTATATTTTATTTTTATTTATTTAGGTGACATACTTATAACAAGTAAAAATAGTATGGAACATTACGAACATTTAGATATTTTAATTGAAAGACTTAATGATTATGGTATTACCATAGAACCATCTAAATATGATTTTGGCGTAGATAATCTAAATTTTCTATTACATAATATTTCATCAAATGGTATTTTACCAACTGAAGAAGAAGAATTTAGGTGACATACTTATAACAAGTAAAAATAGTATGGAACATTACGAACATTTAGATATTTTATTTGAAAGACTTAATGATTATGGTATTACCATAGAACCATCTAAATACGATTTTGGTGTAGATAATCTAAATTTTCTATTACATAATATTTCATCAAATGGTATTTTACCAACTGAAGAACGAGTAGAAATAATTAAAAGTTTCCTTCGTCCTACTCTACTCAAACAACTACAGCGTTTTATAGGCGTGCTCAATTTTTGTCATCGTTTTATTCCTAATATTGCTGAAATTTTAAATCCTTTACATATTTTTAGCATTGAATTGCAGCGTAATGTTATAAAGTATATCAGCTTCTGGTCAGATAAATGTCTTAATAGTTTTATAACGGTAAGAGAAACACTTGCCAATTCAACCGTTCTTACACACCCTAAGAGTGGCAATAACGTAACTTTGTCCCTTACAACAGATTGTTCAAATGTTTCAATAGGTGCTGTGCTGGAACAGGTATACGATGGGGAATGTAAGTCTTTAGCTTTCTTTTCACGTAAACTTAATAACGCTCAAAAACGATATTCTACTTTTGATAAAGATCTTACGTCTTTATATTCAGCCAATAAACATTTCAGATGCAAGTTTATTTGTTTTACGGATCACAAAGCTTTAGCAACAGCTTTATTTTCCACGGTGAAGAGAAGTCCCAGACAAATACGTTATATGGAATTCATAGCGCAATTTACAAACAACTTTCAACATGTTAAAGGTAAAGATAATATCATTGCTGACACGCTTTCACGTATAGATGGTTTAACTTCACTATAACAATGCATTCCTAACAATACTCAAACTGACACACTATTACATCTTATATATGCAGTTAATTATCTCTTTAATTTAAAATGGCTGAGCGATGAACAAATTGGAGATGTGGAACTAGAAACATTAATAAAAAATATTATGTTCCGCCCTATAAAAGCACACTTGAACTATGCTAAGCCCAGTCAGGCTATTTATTTTTCGATTGCAGCAGACACTGGACCGCTAGATGGCGCCTGCTGACTATTTTACACGTCTCTATCCTAAAGATACCGAAATGTACTAAATCATCAAGTTATCCTCGTGTCGGTCGTCACGCGCCTACCTTGCACTGACGAGAGCCAACAGCTCGAAACTGCAGTCTGTAAGTGGTGTGTGACGACTGGCACAAGAGCTCCTTTAAGTAGGATCAGTCTTTCGGCTGGTGTTTGTTGCAACGCTCGGCGTTGCATATAGCCCAGTTGGTTGCAGTCTGATTACGTTCCTTATAGTAAAATATGGATTTTATAGAGGAGTTCGCGATTAAAAATATTATGTTTTAATTGAAATTTATAAAATTATTAATACAGGGTAAGTAAATGTTTAAGACAATGATAATTTAATAAAATTAATAAAATTTTAAAAATAAAGTTAATGTGCACATGTTTTGTATCTACTTTAGGATCTGATGAGGAAGGGCGAGGCACTTCGAAACTGGTAATTCATTAATACAGATTGTGAGAAAAAAACTACACGACTTATTTCATCTCATTTTGAAAATAGAGAAGCTCACATTATGGGCACAACTTTAGAGAATACATATATATGTAATTTTGAATTGAAAAAAAAAATTAAAAGAGAAATTTGAAGAAAAATGTGCTATTTTTCTTTGTAGGATTTTTATTAAATAAGATTAAATTTTTTATTTTTATTAGTTAAAATTGCAAAAAATATATATATAATTTTTTTTTCGCGCACTCAAGCGGCGAAACTGTGCGGAATTCTAAAAAAAGCAGACACAAAACTTTTAGAAAATTTTATGCTCTACAACTTTGCTCTGTTGATATTTTTCACCAAAATACATAGTTTTCCTGAAAATAGAGAAAAATATTTAAAAACGCTAAAATTCGTATATACGTATATATTTCTCAAAAAACACCTTTTTTTAGAACTGCGGGGGGTGAAAATCATGTTTATACAACCCAATTACTTAACATTTATAGGTCTCATAACTGTGGGAAAATTTTCCACAAAACAGCAATTTTTTTACAAATTTGAAGGGACTAATATAGTATCCGAAGATAAACTGTGGTACCTGGGTGTCCACTTTCGCAAGAGCGCCAATATGTTTGTGCAAATTAATGAAATTATCACGATCAAGGAAAAAACGATCATGACTTTAAGCAAACTAATTCCAAACATCAGAGGACTAATGACAAGCAAACGTAAGGTACTACATATCGGTGGCAGATTCAGATCTGTTGTACTCCACATCATTATATGGAAAAATACTACGAAGAGTAAAAAACAAATATGCTCACGAGAAAGAAGACTAGCCATTCGTATTCGTAACGCATACTGCATCATCCCGACGAAAGAAATTCAGGTCATAAGTGGAATCAAACTAATTGAAATTATGGTCCAGAAACGCTGCAGACTGCATCACGTAGGTAGAGAAACCATGAGACAAATTCAGGTAGAATCAATTCAAAAGTGGCGACTGTGCTAGGAATTGGATAGCGGATACAGGTAAAGCGAGGTGGACAAAAAAGTTAATAAAAATATAGAGGCATGGAATCAAAGACAATATAGTGAAGTTGGATATTATCTCACACAATTCCCAAAGAAATATGGATGCTTTAGTAGTTTTGAAGATTTGGACTCGATTTGATACGGAGAAGTGCTGTTATTGCAGAAATAAGGATTTACCAGAACGCACGTGCCAAAAATGGGTGAATTATAGGAAGAAAATGTCTCTAAACCACGGGGAAACTGTGCCTGCGGACAACATAGAACCGATGATAGCAAATGAGGATAATTGACGGAAGATCCACAGCACGTAAAGAGAGAGTTAAAGCGTAAGAAAATAGACAAATGAAACACAAAATAAGAAAGGTGGAAAATCAGAAACGGAAATCAGAGAAGCTACTATGGAAAAATAATCCAATTTGGTGTAATGCATTGCGGTTCAAAATTGGAGCTGATAAATTTGGGAGGGGTTTTAATAGGTAGAAATACCACAATTTCTCGCCGTACAACACCAAGCCCATGCGCCTTTATAAAGATTGCCCCATCCCCCAAAAATAGGTCATCATATTAGCATCTAAAATTTTATGATGGATCTGTTAGATGGTGTGACTAAAAACCCGATACAGAAAATTAAGATCGTGAAAACAGAGAACGTGTTTTTTTTTTTTTGAAAAGTCTGAAAACCATAAACCCTCTCCTCTCTACTATCATAAATCCTCTTCTCTAGGGTCATACCATTCCATGTTAAAGGCAACACAATATTGATATTAGTATAATCTAAAACGAAAGAATGTTGAGTATGAGACGAAAAACTGTAGAATTTAAGCGGAGAGTTTTTAAAAAGCAGCCTCTGATCGTATATACCTAATAATTAAGGTAAATCATATTATACTCATTTTATGTTAATTATGATTTATAAAAATCAGTAAATAAATTGTTGTTTCTTTATTTTCCAAAAATTTTAATGTAAAAATAGAAACTGAGGATAGCGAGCTAAAAATTGATTAAAACCTTCTATTAAAATATTTATGTCTGATAATTGATATTCGTCATAATTTGAATATTATTTAATATATTATTTATTTATTTGAATACAAATACAAAGTGAAGTAAAGGCCTGATACACTAAATTCAGGAAGGAGGACATCCTCAGTTTTATATGATTATTTAGAAACTGGAAAAATATCTAAGAAAGAAATGTTTCAGAAATACATTTTCAAAGGAATTCAAAATTCCATGAAACACGGAAGTTTTTCTAAAATTAAACTCCACGAAAACTTGTTAACTTCGAGTTTGTGTAGAGCAATAGACAAGCTTGTTTTTGGGGTACATAAATCTATAATAAATCGAAGATATAAAACTATAAATGTTATTACAATCATTTTAATATGAGGAAATATGGGAAAATATTTAAGAAAGATGCAAAATACGTTAAAAGATAAACTACTACAGAATTAAAATGTAAATAATAATATTATTTCATGTTTATATCAGTTCATATCACATAAATAACTGAGACACTTACTATTACTTATCCACGAACAACTAGTAATTAAATTAATTTCTTACCTTATTTATGTAATATGTTAATCTCACAAACTAAACAACCACAACTAATGAGAAATAATCACGCCTCTTTTATAAATCGCGTCTGGCACTGCCTTCAGGCTTTTGAATATGCTGCCAGAATACTATTAACTATTACACGCAACATTTATAAACAAAGTTTGGTTGTATACTAACAAGCAAGATCTTTTTTTATAGCTTATGTACTCGGGATGATTCGATAATTATTTATGTATGACCACTGCATACACTTGAACTTGACACTTTCCTGAAACTCAAAAAATATGTTACAGTGACTAACGAAGTCATGCGGTGAGGTGTATTCAATACAATTTTAAGAAATCCTGTAGGAATTAGGACAAGGACAGGATAATAACTTCGTGGTAACATTTGGAATTATATTCTCCTAGTATGATATCTACGTGATAGGTAGCATATTTTATACTCCGGTCAATCTTTTTTGAAAAGTTATATACAGTGTGTTTAATAAATAATGATATATACTTCAACTGATCACATATACATTCCGGAGATAAATGTGTGAAAATAATGCAATTAATCATGCATTAATAAATTTGGTAGTAGTATTTCTCTTAATAAAATTCAGGGCGTTAAATTTAAAATTATTTAAAAATTTTCTGTAATAATATCAAAAAGATTTTTGGCATCATTCTTAAAATAGATAGATAAACTTCATTAACTATGATAAATAATAATTTTTAGTTGTTTTGCGGCTGCCTGTAGTGCGTCACAAAGGCATCAACGTTCTCCTTAGAATTGCTTTAAATATCTTATTTATATCAACGTTCTATCGAGTAAAATAGCCAGGGTCATTCCATCACTCAACCAAGACACATGCACAACGCACGAAATCTACACGTCAACCATTCCCTGTGGCATCGCCAGCTGCTGCAGTTGAGACTCGAACTTAAGAGTGACACAGCAACTAGCTGTGTTGCCTTCCACACAATCAAGTCTAATTCTATGCTACCATTTCAGTAACACGTTAAAATGACAAACGTTGAGCCACCGAATTGATAAAACTTTAGGGTCATATTGATAAAAAATGATCTTACAAAAATTATTTTAAAACGAAATCGTATACTTATTACAAGTCGCTAAATGTAACCGTTTTTTAGACATCTACTAATTAAATTTTTGAATACAAGCGCTTCATGCAGCACAGAGGGAATATTTTTTACAATGTTGTAAAACAACCATAAAGTTTTACACAGTTACATATATTTAATTGTGCTTAATTCTTGCACATTCTATTTCCACAATATAAAAATTTCGTGTAATGATTGTATTGGAAACGTTGTGTCACAAATTAGTGCAATTCGGAGTCAAAGATTTATATACATATTTTTTTATACATTTCATTAACGTCAGTATATATTCGCTACTAAGGCCTATCACCGACGCCTGTAGACGAGCTACCCCCAACCAGGAATTTTACCGACCCTCTTCTTTTTCAAAGAGTAGGATTATTTTACTTACCTAACATTTTTTACTAGGGGCCGACGGTTTTACATTCCCTCTGAAGGATGGTATATCAGTGTATGTTGTATATGCATGTATATATGTGTACGCTTGTATATCCGTGTAGGCGCAGAAGCTATGCAAGCAAGAATTGCGTAGTGGATATGCATACTATTATTTACAATCTCTTTGATGACATAATTTTAAGAGTTTCAACAATTTCCAGATTATTACTATTGTACAGTGAAAATAAATACATCAGGATTTTTTAGCAAATATATTATAAAATCACAATTTTTATATTAGACAATTCATTCAAACCATTTTTACAGTTGCTGAAAATTATTTATAAATATAATTATATTAAAATATGAAGAATATGGACAACATTATGCAAAATGTTCCATTATGATTTCTCTCTGTCCGTAAATATAATCTAATAATTTTTAACCAAATGTATTAACAAATCGAAATTTTGCATTTCAAGTGTCAAAATTCATCCAACCAGTAAAATATAACAGCGCTAACGCGCGTACATGTGGTGTTATCAGCCAAGGCACAAATGATATGCTCCAATGTCAGATTGAAATTAAACAAATGTCAAATTAGAAATTAATTTAGAAAAATGTCACAAAGATTTGGTAATATTTCAAATGATTCAATTAATCAAATTGTATTAGAAAATACACCTAAAAACACCATTAAGAGTAAAAGGTATGTGGAAAATATTTTTAGAATTTTGCTCTACCAGAAAATACGAATTGAATGGAGAACACATTTTGAATGAACTGGCTTTGATATTAAAAGATTATGCAGTGAACATGAGAAAAGCTGATGGAACAGAATATAAAGAAGTAACTGTTAAGACTATTTAGACTAGAAAAAAAAATTTTAAGACTAGAAAAATATTTCAATTACTTCAAAATAGCGTTTGATCCATTTAATAGTGTTATATTCAAAAAAGCTCGTGATGCAAGAGATGCTACCTGCAAACAACTACATATAGATGTTAGCAAATAAAAATGTAGTTCAGTGCTTCTAAGTTTAAACGATTTGAATGAAATCACTAAATTATGGGATAAAAACACTCCAGAAGTTTACAAAACTATTTTTACTATATTGTAGCTGTGGAATTAGCTTGGGGCGGTGGAAAAACTGCTGCTTGCCTAATAGATTATTTTAGGTTGAGAAAAATAATCATGGAAGGTCGATCAGTCGAATTAACTATAATCCAATTTTCAGCAAAACTCGCCAAGAAGGTCAAAGAATTGCGCAAGTAGAAAATGGCTTGTGCCAAATATTGAATACCAAAATGTATGTCCTGTTAGTTTGTTTCATAAGTTGTTAATTTGGTCGTAGAGAATGCTTCAAGCGTGTTGGAAACTTAGAAATTTAAAATTAAATAAAATGTGGAAACTAACCCTAAGTCGACATCGATCCATTTAGCGTAAGAAACCTGGAGGTACTGGATTCTCTAATTCTTCAAGACATACACCTGCAGATGTTGGAAGAGATAAAGTACTTTGGAGCTATTATAAATTCCAAATTTAGCTGGAACCAGCATATAACAAGAGTAATACATAAATCTTAAGTCAAGTTATTAACATGTAAATGACCATGTGGCAAAGCTTGGTGGAGTAAACCTGATATGATTAATTGTTTCTACATCAGTGTAATAAGGCCTACCATAACATATGCTGCTTTAGTTTGACAGACCAAGGGGGTTCAAGTCACAGTCTGCTGCTTCTGAGTCAAGGTATTCTAAGATGGGGATCCATAGGAACAATGGGGTCTCCATTGGATTTTCCCTCAGTAAACATGGGGATCCAGGGAGAGGCCAAAATGGACATATATGGTCGCCATTGAGCAAATTTTAGGACACATGAGGATAGGAAATATTGTAGAAAATTATTTGCTAACTTGGTACGGCCTGGTATACTGAGGAGTTTAGGATGGAAACAGGAGCTGGAGCAGGGATGCGGCGATAGACCAAGGATGAGTATAAGCCTCTCTCCAGCGTATTTAAGGGAGAAAGTCTGGCTATACATGATTGTGTGTGCGAGAATGGTAAACGACGATATGTGGGACTATCAAGACGAGCTTAAGGTTCTGGATGAGTGGAACAGAATTAAACTAATTTGTATGCCAAGGCACATCAGAACAGACGGCAATGAAAAAGCTGATGGACTTGCTAAATAAGGAGCAGACAATACGTTGTATGGTCTGGAGTCCACATCGGTTATCATTAAAGGCTCAGCCAGAGGGATGATCGAAGACTATGTCAAGAATAAGAATAAACATCACTTATTAATGGATACTTTCCTGTTAAAGAATACCTGCAAATAATCGAAAAATTTATTTAATGGTGACCGCTACTGTAGACTGTGTGACATAGAACCAGGATTGGTGGATCACATTATATACAAATTATACGAAGCACTACCCGCAGAAGATACGATGTCAACAAAAACAGGCCCGGAAACCATTAATATTCGCCCATCATCAGGCCTGTACGACCTTATCAGGGAGACAAGAGTACTAAAATGGACGGAATAGATTAAGAGAGAGCATTTATTGTTGTTAGTGCAATTTTAACGCTGAGATGGCAGTCACGGTTTACGGAGATAGATTTCCAGATGCTCCACAGCCAAATCGAAAGATGTTTGGGAAGTTAGCTCAAAATCTAAAAACACTCATTTTTAAAAAAGTAAGACGAGGGCATGTTGCGGATAATGTATGAAGAGTGAATAGAGTATTGAATTATGTTAACCAAAATGAAGAAATCTCTTTTAGACAAATTCAGGAAACTGTCGCATAAAAAAATCGGATTTTGATGCTACAAAATAAAGAAAGTTCAACATTTAAATCAGGGAGTTAAGCTGAGGAGAGTAAGATTTTGTAGATGGTTGTTAAATAACAAAAAGGAATGATCCGCTGATATGTAGCAAAATTTTTTGGTCGGACCAATAAAAATTTTCTAATAATGGATTTTTCAATAGAAATATGCATTATAAGTGGACATGAGAAAATACACATTGGTGCAGAGAGACTGCTTTTTCCAAGAAAGATTTTCTACGAATGTTTGGGTGGATCTTTTAAGTAGTTGGTCCTTATTTTTATGATGGCAAATTAACCGCTCGTAGATACCTTAATTTCCTGCAAAACGAATTTCAAGATTTTCTTTATGAATTAACAGTGGCAGAAAAATTAAATTATTCATATTTTCAACAAGATGGGGCTCCACCTCACACTGCTGTAATATGTACAAATTATTTAAATCAAGTTATGCCAGATAGATGGATAGGCACCTATGGACCCATTCTATGACCAGCTCGATTACCAGATATTACTCCCTTGGATTTTTTTCATCTGGGGTTACATTAAAGACAACTGCCCCTGAAAATATTGAGGACATCAAAACCAGAATTAGAAACGCGTCTGAAATGCTCCAAAATGTAATACGTAAGGTGTCTCGTAGAGCACGTTTGTATATTGGAATGCATGGTGCACAATTTGAGCACACACATTTTCTTTTCAGTATGCTAGTAGGTAGTACAGTTATTCATAGTTTCTCGTTTTTTTTTTTTTTGGATGTTCATTTTGTACTTGTATTTTTATTTATGAGATATTATAATAAATAATTACTGAATTATAATTATTATAAAGTGAATTTTTACTATTACGGCATAGCTGATTTTTACGATTCAATGATATGAATTGTGGTTTTCGTAAAATATTAAATATTGATACTATCAGTTAAAATTTTTGTGACATGTTTTATATAATAATAATAATAATAATCGTCTTTATTTATATTTCTGTCTTGGCGAAGTTCAGCAAGCTATTCTACCCCTTAATCAAGACAATTAATACACATTAAAAAAAAATTTAAATACTGATAAAAAAAAGTTTGTAGAAAAGAACATAATATTAAAAATAGTGTCTGAATATGAAAGGTTACTGTTCGTCAAGAAATAATTTCTTTATTGTTTTCTTGAAGGTTTTTTTATATACATTTATTTAACGTCGGCCTATTTCCGCTACTGATGCCTAACACCGACGCCTGTAGACGAGCTACCCGCAACCAGGAATTTTGCCGAACCTCTTCCCTTAAGCAGAGTAGGGATCTTCTACTTGCCTAACATTTAATAGACAAGGGACCGACGGCTTTACATCCCCTCCGAAGGATGGTATATCTCCTATACAACCCTCGCCTAAGGTTGTATAGCTTCCGCGCATACACTGATATACAAGCCGCTGGAACATGTGTGAGGCGAGAACGCGGTTTCCGTTGGAATGGTCACCCATCCAAGTACTAACTGCGCCTGTCATTGCTTTACATCGCATACCGAAGTATGTACATAGTAAAGACGCACCTACGCTCGCCCCCTTCTTGAAGGTTAATTTTGACGGGGCTTTAAAATTATTTGAGTGAGAATTATAAATGGCTACTGCTTGATAAGAGAAAGACCTTTGAAACATTGCTGTGGAATGTCGAGGTATAGTAAGTTGGTTGATATTTCTTAGTTCTCTTTGATGTACATTAACTCTTGGCATTAGTTTAAAAAATAAATATTCAGGAATTTGATATTTTAAAACGTTATAAATAAAGCAAGCTAGATGTACAACTCTACTGTTATGCATTTTTAACCACCCTGTTTCTGATAAATTCTGCTTATATGATCTGTACGATATAAACCAAAAATAAATTTAATGCATGAATTTTGTATCTGTTGTATTCTAGTGGAAGATTTTAGATCTAGACACAGGCCATAAACGACGTCACAATAATTAAATAAAGATAATATAATGGAATCGCATAACATAATTTTAGTTTTTTCATTAGGACAGTGCCTGTTAGCATATAGACTTTTAAGTAAACAATATCAGGAAATTTATATAGCTAACAAACCTAAGGTGGACATCAATATTTAAGCCTAAACATTTAACTTCTTCCTTGTAATTCAGTTTTTGTCCATCCACAAATAATGAAATGTCGTCTATGGCCCTCTGGCGGCCTTTGACTGTACCAAATACAATAGCTGACGTTAGAAGTGCAGTACAATTGAACATCATCTGCATAAAAATATGGCGTAAAATGTTCTAAATAACGATGAAAATCGGAAGTGTAAATTATAAATAACAACGAGGCTAAAATTGACCCTTGTGGGGCACCATACATCACATTTTGATCATTTGATATGTTATCATTTATAATCACACACTGCCTTCTATCGGTGAGAAATGATTTTATTAGATTAGTTGCAGTTTCGTCAAAGCCATAATATTGGAGTTATTAATATCGTCAGTTATTTTTAGGAGAGACTAGTTGTGGTATGATTCTGTCGAAAGCCAGATTGTCTGGTGGGTATAATTGAATTAATTTGTATATAGTAATATATTTGATTATATACCAGCCTTTTCAGAACTTTCGACAAAGCTGGCAGTATATTTATTGCTCTCAGAATACACACTAAGTTTATTAACTTTATTTATAGGGAAGATGATAGATTTTTTCCAGGCTAAGGGATATCGTTGGGAAGAAAAAAAATGAACAGAATTGTTTTGTTATGGCCTACTTTGAGATTTGTTCATTTTATTTTTGCACAAGAGCGTATATCAAAGCCAACTGCGTTTTTCTATTTTTTTGATACATTATTATTCTCATTAGAACTTTCATCCCTTGAACTTTGTTCGTATCTCCTCAAATAAGGAACTATAACCGTTTGTGTGGTTTTCCTATTTTTCAAGATTTTGTAATATATCTCACAAAGTAAGGTATGGATTTCAAATTTCTTTTTATTGAAATATAGCTCACAAAAAATGGGATAACTGTCTCTACAACTTTATTGTTCTACAATAGACATTAAGCAAGATATTTGATGTGGTCCTCGTAAAATAGACAGACGGTATATTTTAAGAACAATTTGAAATAGATTTTTCTACAATTGTATTAAAATGTCATGCAAAATTTTTTTCTGTATTGTCGTGGTCTTCTTCTGAATTCAAATAAGCTCTGTTGGCCTGAGCTCCTCTATTTATATGTGGCTTGGTTCCCGTGATGTCACATAGTCAGTGGACCGGAACATTGATTGACGACAAGATGGTCGAAACGTCAAGTATTCGAAACTATCAACGCGGAAGAGAACCCGGAAACCTAACTATGGATCATCATCATCTCCGCGAAAGTCTTAGAACCAAAATATCACGCCTCTACGAGGAGGAAACGTACCAGGCAACGAGGAGATTAGAGATATTATGAATCAGGAGGAACTAGCCACTCAACTAGCCTTTTTGTGTCACTGCAGGGAGAAAAAGACGATTCCAACATTCTTGAACATCAAACATCATATACAAACAAGGAAGGCCAACAATATTTTAAAATGAGCCAGCCAAGCTCTGCTTATGGAAAGGATTCAGAACAGTAGGAGGCAACTAGACGACATGTTCAAACAGCTGTACCGTCACTAGCTTTGGTTAACTCTAATTCTGGATCACGGGACATGGTCTAAAATCGATCGACTTTCTATAGACAAAACAAGAACAGCAGGAATGAAAGCAAAGGAAATACAGGAAAAAAGTTCGAGAACATCTACAGTAGACAACACCCTGTACAACCTGAACTAGAAAGCAACAAAGTGGTTATAAACCTGTCATCGTTACCACTAGATGCCAATACAACATCAGCCCTATGCATGGGTTTCAACTATGCAATCACCCCAAAGTCAATACCAAAAGAGGACATAGTGAGTGCTTTGGAAGCAATACTTTACCAGCTACCAGGAGGAGACGCAGAAGAAATCGGAGCAGCATCAGCAGCAATTCTAAAAAGATAAGCCCTGAAAACAGTCAAAGAAAACGCCAGAATAACTGTTTTACCAACAGACAAGGAAAATGCTACTGTAGTAACGGATACAAGAGATTATCAACAGAAAGTAACAGAGCTACTAGACGACCCAGCCTACCGCCAAGTAACAAGAAATCCCACCAAGACAATCGAAAAGCAGATATTAGACGCGATCAAGGAATCCTGCATCCCAAAAGAAGACCAGAAAAAAATTGATACCGTCCGAATCGAGAACACCACAGCTGTACTGTTTACCGAAATTCCACAAGGAGGATTCCACTCCGCCCAATTGTAAGTGCGGTGGTTTCACCGACCAACGCTCTAGCAAGATAGCTAGCCGACATCCTAAAGCCATTGGTTGGACAGACGGAACACCACATCAAAAATTCATACCACTTTATAGAACAGATAAAAGAAGACAAGGTGGAAAGAGAAGACATCCTAATCAGCTTTGATGTAACATCCCTCTTCACAAAAGTACCAATTGAAGAAGCAACAAAACGGACTGAACAACAACCTAGCCGATCTGATAAAACTTTGTGTAAAGTCAACATACTTCCAGTCCAACGGAAATCTATACAAACAAAACGAAGGGGCAGCAATAGGCTCTCCGTTGTCACTAGCACTGGCCAATATCTTCATGGAAGCATTTGAAATGCACGCCTTGCACACCTACGACTTCCTAAATGTTGGTTTAGATATGTGGACGACACCTTCATTATCTGGCAGCATGGATGAGAATAACTGGAGGATTTCAAAATCTACCTTAACAACCTTCACCAAAATATCAAACTTACCATGGAAATTGAGAAAGATGGAGAGCTCCCGTTTCTAGATGTACTCGTATACAAGAAAAATTATGGAACATTAGGACAGAAGGTGTACAGGAAATCAACACACACCGATAGATATCTAAATGCTCTGTCTCACCACCATCCAGCACAGAAGCAGGCCGTCGTCAACACATTGGTACACACACCATCTAGTAAAAGAGCGTAATCAATACAAAAGAAGAAAAGAAATATACAGGGATCATTTATCTACCATATATACAAGGTTGCACGGACAGGATTGGAAGAGTGCTAACAAATAAGAACATCAAAGTGATCTACGACGCACAACAAAAATCGGACATTTTCCTAAATACGATCCACCAGAAGAGCTCGATTCACCAGGAGTTTATAGCATTCCATGTTCGTGTGGAGAAGTTTACATAGGAGAGACCAAGAGACATATTAATACCAGGCTTAAAGAACATATCAGGCACACAAAGATGGAAAATATCACTAAGTCTGCAGTTGCGGAACACTCTAAGGGAACCGGCCACTGGATAAAATTTGACAAAACCAAAAGATTGGCGGGCACGAGACACTACTGGCCCAGAAGATACAGAGAAGCCATAGAAATACACAAAAATCCAAATAATTTCAACCGTGACGCCGGACTATAGCTACCATTGACATGGAAATCAATGTTCCGGTCCACTGACCATGTGACATCACCAGAACCAAGCCACGCCTCCTGACGATACATATAAATAGAGGAGCCCAGGCCAACACAGCTCACTTCCTTTCAGAAGAAGACCACAACAAGATGGTCGAAACGTCAAGTATTCGAAACTATCAACGTGGAAGAGAACTCGGAAACCTAACTATGGATCGCAACAAATAAAAGTTCCTAACAATAAAAAATTAACTTATTAGTTGTCCAAATGGTCACTATCTACCTGGTTTTGTTAAAAGTTTATTGAAAAGTGATCTAATGTAAGATAAACTTTTTTGAAATATTATCAACAATATTGTCGATATCATTAATTTTACCCACACAATCTACAGCAGTAATGGTAACATATTGTTTATTGTCTAACGATTTTATGTAGTTCCAAAGATAAAAATCCAATGCATCAAAATTTGTGCTACAAACTAGCCAAAAAAATTACTCCCCATTTTCAATCTAAAATATGCAAATACCACACATTTAGTCTTAAATTTAACACATGACCTACGATAAGTTAATTGTTATAGACCAAGAGTTACCGCTTTGAAATCTTAAATAAATAATTAAAACAAATAATAATAAACTCGGACCTGTTGTGAAAAACTTTGGGGTGCCTTGAACTACTGCTGTTTATACTGTATACCAATGATCTCGAGAATGTCTTGGAAATCTAAAATCCACCTTTTTACAGACGACAGGTTGATATATTATGCTGACAATGATTTCAATCAGTTGGACAGAAAACCTGAAATTAAGCAACGTCTCAAATAAATTAAAAGAAAATAAGTTAAAAGTAAATGAAATGAAATCAAAATAGATGTTTATTGGTTCATATTGTTTATACAACTCTTTGAAAGAACTAAATATAAATGCATTTTAAATAATGAAAATGTGGCACGTGTAAAAAATATAAATGCATGGGACTTGTTATTGATAGAGGACTAAAACTAAATGATCACGACGACTCTGTACCGAAGAAAATAGATATAAAAAATGGTTTCTTTAGAAGAGTCAGTGTTTATCAGTTGGAAGAAAATGGCCGTATATAACTCCTTAATCCTGAAACATTTTACATTGCTGTTCATTAATCCATACCTCAAACGCTAACACGGAAAGACTACAGCAACTTCAAAATAAAGCAATGCGAATTATTTTAGAATCTAACATGTACACCAACATTAATTTGATACTAAATATCTTAAACTGGTTTGACATTAAAACTTATCTTTACATGCATAACGACTTTTATTTATAAAATTATTAATAATTTACTACCAAATTACTTAAAAGACCAAATAAAATGTATAAGTGATGTCCATCAATATAGTACTAGGCAAAAACATAACATTTATATCAACCTCTAAAACCAGTTCTATGAGCAGTTTGTTCCATTCTATTTTCATGCAATATAATATTTTAAATGACACAAATAACTGTAAAGTATTCAAAACAAATCTTCAAAACCACCTTAGACCTCTAAAATAGATTATTTCTGCTAAACGGAGGAAATAGAATTTATGTCTTTATATGACAAATATTTGTTTAGATTATAGCACGACTAATATTTTCAATTCAGTTTGCAATTACAAAATGGATTTCTATACTTATAGAACCAAAGTTGCACAATAAATTTGATTATCATGGAAAATTAGATAATTTAAATTTAATTAGCTTGACACTGTTCATTGCAAAGTTTATCATTGTTTTATTATTTAAATTATTATCTACAATATGCTATAGTATTTAATTATCAATAATTTTAAATAAACAGAATTCCCAGATAATATTGGTTCGTTTATAAAAACGATTAGATTTGGCATATTTTTCATTTTAGTTTATATTGTAACTAAAAATATCGAAATTTATTTAGGGGGAACTTTTCATCGAGATGCATTATGCACGTTTATATTTAAATCATTGTTAACCATGTACAACACATGTACATGTGATATAAACGTTTATTTTTAGATCATTATAATTTTCGATTAACTTATATTTGCATCCGAACTTAAGTATTATTAAAGTATATATAATATTAAAAGTCAATTAAATGCACATTAATTGTATGCGTTTCTCTTACGTATGAAATAAATGTAACTGTGTTTCTTTCCAGTTCTGCGTATCAATTACAGTTTCGGTGGCACTGCAGCCAAAATCGGCTTATTGTATCTCTGTATGTTTCTAGCGCCAATATCCATTGGCTGGATGTCGGTCTCGATAACTAGGGCCGAGTAGGACTACTACTCTTTGCTCCTAGATTATCTCTGTAGACCTGGACCGGCCTTCGTAATAGGTGGGCCCGCTTACTTCTACCAGACCCAGCTCGCAAATGCGAGATGTGTCGTGGTATTTTCTGCGGACCTCCCCTGGTCCTGGCTGTTGAACCTCGCTGGCTGAGGTCTCTTCCGGCGCTCTTCTTGTCTTGATATTTTCTTTCTTCGCCAGCTTGTCACCCCCAGGGGGTAGTCATCGGTCGAGTTGGGTTTAGGCTTATTTTAGCACTTTCGGACTCCGCGGAGCAGGTGGGACAACGGGCGTTGGACGGTATGTTGTCCGACGCCCGCAAGGAAGTTGGGTTAGGGTAGAAAACGTCATGTCTCTGGTAGTGGTGGTCCGTCCTGGGGTATCTGAAACAGATCGGTTAGCGGGAAATATAAGTTATACTCACCCGTTGTCCAGTAGCTGTACCCTCGGCCGTTTATGCCTCGGGGCGTCGGCAGGGCATAATCAGTGGCCTGTCTGATCAGCGGGTTCCCATGCTCCTCGGCTTGGGCGTACAGCTTCTTCGCTCGTTCCCGGATGACTTCAGTGACCGTGGTGTACTCCAGGTCTCTGACGATATCTGCGGTTCTCACGTACCATGGGGCGTCGACTGCCGTCCTGAGGGCGATGTTTTCCACTGCCTGGATTTTCTTCATGTAGGACTTTGCCTGGTAGCCCCACGCTACCGAGGCGTACGTCAGCTGCGGCCTGATAAGGGTCTTGATAAGCGTGAGCTTATTCCTCAAGTTGAGACGGCTCCCGTTTCCCATCATCGAGTAGATGAGGGCTCTCGTGCACCGGGCCTTGGCTGTAATAGCGTCCGTGTTCTGTCTCCACGTTAGGCTTCTGTCCATGACCACACCAAGGTACTTGACGGTGTCGTGCCATTGGATGTCCTCGCCGTTCATGGAGACGTGTCCTGTGGGAATTTCTTTCCGCACTCGTCTGAAGAGAATGGCTTGGCTTTTGTCGGCGTTGACGGCGACTTTCCACTTCGTGCACCATTCTTCCAGGGGTGTGGCCGTTTCCTGGAGTTTTATGGTTGCGTTCCTGGCTTTCCAGGATCTGGCAATTATTGCTGTGTCGTCTGCATACAGGGCCAGGGCTGTGTGGTCGGTCCTGGGGAGGTCTGAGGTGTAGATAGCGAACAGGTGCGGTGACAGCACCGAACCTTGCGGGACTCCCGCCTCCACGGTCCTGTAAGTGGAGAGTTGGTCCGAGATTTTCACCCTTAGCTGTCTGCGGTGCAGGTAGGACCTCACTAGTTTGACGAGTTCGATGGGGTAACCCATACTCATCATTTTAGCTAGGAGGCCGTCGTGCCAGACCCTGTCGAACGCTTTGGCAACGTCTAGGAACAGCGCCGCGGTGACTTGCCGCTGGTTGAACCCCTTAGTAATCTCCTCGGTGAGGTGAAGTACTTGGAGTTCGGTGGAATATCCTGTTCGGTACGCGAACTGTTCATCCGGGATGATATTCAGCTCTTCTGTCTTTTCTGTAAGCCTCTTCATGATGACATGTTCTGCAACCTTGCTCATGGCTGGGAGGAGGCTGATGGGCCTGTAAGAAGACGGGAAAATTAGTTCTTTCCCTGGTTTAGGGATCATAATGACGTCGGCCTTTTTCCACCTGGCTGGAAAATGCCGTAACCTTAACATCGCGTTCACGATGTTGACTAGCGCCGCTACTCCTTTCCTGGGTAGTTTTTTGAGAGCGATGTTTCCTATCTTGTCACATCCCGGAGCCTTTCTCGGTTTTAGGCTCCTAAGGATTTCCTTGACTTCCTCGGGGGTAGTCGGGCGGATGTGGTCGTCATCAGGCAGGCGGTGGATCCTACGTACTCTGCGCTCGACGTCGTCCACCCAGTCCTCGTCCTCGTCATCGAGCTCGTTCTCTCTACACTGCAGTTCTAGGCTGTCGGCAAACGCCTCGGCTTTTTCCTGGTTAGTGTAGACGATCCCTCGCTCTCCGTGAATCGAGCGCATAGGCTTCCTCCGGTTTCGCAGGGCACGTTGGGTATTCCACATGCTTCTGTCCTGTGGATCGAGTGACTCAATTTGGCGTTGCCACCCCTCCTGGCGGTGTTCTTGGAGGGCGGCTTTCACTCTTCGGCTGAGGACGTTATACTCCCTTCTGTCGGCGGGGAGCCTCGTCCTCTGAGCCCGTCTCTTGGCGCTTCTTCTATCCCTTATCAGCTGCCTGGTGACCTCTGGTAGGTTCGCCATCGGTGCTGGGTGTCTTCTTACTTCTGTTTCTGTCGTGCTGGCCCTTATTGCTCCCAGGATTTGCTCTTCTAGGGTAATGACGGCCCTCTCAACGTCCTCCACGGTTTCTAGTCTCTTACCAGTGATACCTGTATTACTAAAGTGTAAACGAACTTAATTGAAACCGTATAAAAACTAAAAGCCGACAAAAACAGTCGGCATCTCTTTATGGTACATGGGCGGATGTAAATCGAAATGCTTGTCATAAGAAAATGATAAGATTTTCGGGCGTTATTATATTATCCTCTGTTTCAAATGATCTCCAGAAAGCCGTGGTGAATTAATAAATAATTAAAATATTTTACCTTTTATATAGTAGTAAATATTTATAAATATGAACATTAACTAACTAAACTCCTACGCTTGATATTATAACAGGTATTTATGCACTGCACTGGCACATTGACAGCACATCATAAGTACGCCGTTGACTACTGAGAAACGATTTACGAGTTTTTTTATGCTAGTAGGCCTGTCCGTGTTATTATCTTTAAACCAGTGCAGTCGTAGATTGTTCATTCGGGCTGATTACATTGCCAGTCTCGGACTCGCCTGCACAGTTTCAACTACCATTCGAATCTCGATACCATTACTAAATATATAGGACAAAATATCAAGTTCAGTGCGCACGGTCCTGTGCTTTAATACTGACCAGTTTCAATTGTCCTCGTATAAAGTATAACTAGTAGATATAAATAGGTCTATCATCAGTCTAAGTGCAAGTGCCCTTGGGACCATTTTCATAATCCCAAAAATGTTTCTCCTGCGATTCAGTGTCGCGCACTGACAGTTATGATTTACTGTTTCAGGCGCCTCTCCATAGAGTCTGCAGTTAAGGTAGTCATACAGTCCTATTTTTGCAGGTGTTCCTTCACAGGAGCATGACCTGTGAGTCATTCCTCTGATATATTCTACTAGTACTTAATGTATTCTTTCTTGAACCAATCTGTTATGCACCTTGTCGCACTACACTTTGGCACTGTGTGTGTTGATTCTGGACAAAAGAATATTGTAGCTGATCCTTGCTTAGCAAGTTTATCAGCTTTGTCATTGCCTAGAATCTCGCTATGCCCTGGTATCCAGATCAGTTTAACAGAGTTTTGTGCTGCCAGGACTTTTACTTCTAGGCATTCCCAGACCAGCCAAGATGTCACAACACTGTGGCAAGTTAGTGCTTCCAGTACCACCTGGCTGTCTGAAACAATGTTAATTGGCTTATTTACATGAGTTCTCCTTGTAATTTAATAATAATAATAATAATAATCTTTATTTCCATCAGACTTCTACAAGAATTGGAATTAACATATAGAATGTGTCTCACTTTTCACCACTACACCCCAATATCTCGGCCATTTGTTGATCGATTTAGATCAAATTTGGTACACTTCTTGTGTTTCAGATTGTAATTAAAAAGTTATTGAAAACAATTTTTTTTCGAAATTAAATATGCTTACTATGATCAAAAGAAATTGGCAAAAATTAGGGATTTGTATTAGATTTTAAGGTAGGGTTTCTGTTTTTACAGAATCTTATTCGGCATGACCTAAAATCCCTGTATATTAAATTTCGTTAGAAAATATTCATTCCTTTACAATAAAATTCATATTTAAGTTTTCAATAATAATCGTCCTACTATTCGAGTTATTTATTGTCGGATATTTACATAACTTGGTAGTCGTATAATAATGACGGTAATTAAGCACTAGGACACATTTTTTTATCCAAAACACTATTACGAAATGAATATTTGAAAATTGGTAGCAATTTTTCAAAATACTTAAAACTCGGCATCTTTGTTAACATGGAGTGCTTTGGAATGGATTTGACAATTATATCGAATGTCAAATTAAACTTAAACAATTAAGTATTGCTTATAAAATTGAAATAATAAGAATTGTTGGTCACAGTGTGCACTCTTATCGAGATGCAGGCAGTATCTTCAATTTGAGACATCCAGAACGCAAACAGATTCACTACACCAGGGTTGGTTCAGTTAATAGAATATTTAATCGAACTGAAGATGTATCCAAACTTAGAGCCAAAACGTTGCCGATCATGCATTGGATCAAGTAATATTAGATGCCGTTAATGCTGAACTACGTGTTAGTGTCAGAGATTTGTGTCTAAACTTGAATGCAGACAGAAACAAAATTTGGAGGTACCTTAAACGTCACAATTTAAAACCAGATGAGCCCAAGTTTTTACACATTATGGAAGAAATAGATGCAGAGAAGAGGTTGGAATACTGCTTCTAGGCACAGGGTTTATTTTTAAATGATGAATTTTATGATTTGTAAGGCGTAATTCAATGCAGGTCGGTTGTTTCCTGCAAATCATATATTATAACAGTAGGTTAAGTCCACTTAGGACTGAAAGGTCGCTGCTCTCAGGTACTTGCAGAATAGCAAGTCGCTATACGCCCATGGAGAAATCTATGGTGTATAGTAGCAACTGACCATTTGAGTGGTTTCACTTACCTCTCACCACTACTCAATTTACTATAGTTTGTATAAAACTAGCAGGTTGGCCACTATCATTTGTCTGTTCCATGACCTATGGCATACTGATGAGAACTAATAAATTCGAAACCGGTCTATGTCTGGTCAGGGAATTGACAAATGATATTGGTTACCATTCTTTCATGATTTGTAAGGTGTAATTCAATGCAGGTCGGGGTATTTGCCCGCTGAGCAGTTGTTTCCTGCAAATCATATATTATAACAGACCATTTGAGACGTTTCACTTACCTCTCACCACTACTCAATACATATATATATATATATATATATATATATATATATATATATATATAAAAGGTGGGTAATGTCATTAACTCCAATATTTTGGATAATGGCTTACTATGCTCTCGGTTGTTTTTCTTAAGCATAACATCGTATAATGTTTTTTTGGACGATAAACACATTTCTGGCATGGACACTAGACTCACCAAAATATTAAATCATAACTTAGTATGGACTGCACACGGGAAAAGTAATAGACCCTTAACACATCAAGTCGACCTCGACCCCCAGGAATTTCGTGTTATTTACAACAGGAATAGATTTTTTTCTAAACTTCAAGTATATGCTTGAATCTGGGGTTTTATTACTAAATTGGGTAAGTACAATTTTAGCTTCATTTAGGATAAGTGAGTTGTCACGACACCATTTATCCGTTTTATTTACCACCAGTTGAACCTTTGTATGATGTAGTATTAGTATTTCTGGTAGATATTACACATGAGGTATCATCAGCATACTGATATATAGAATGTAAAGCCAAGTTCTCAGATAATTCGTTGACATATAATAAAAACAATAAAGGTCCCAATACCGAACCTTGGGGTACCCCTGTAGTTACCTGTCTTGGTTTAGATAGATAGATTAGAATACAGTGCTGCGTTTCCCAAGAGCAAAGCTGAAGTTTGTTCCTGGATTCTCTCCATATATTAACGATCCTGTTCCTGTTTTAGTCCTAGACCCGACTGTGTATCAGATCAGTCCTTTACGCAGAAATCCTGAAGCTCTCGATCCGTTATCGTAAATGTTTAGTTTATAATATTCGTAAGCCTAATAAAATGGGATAAAATTTGTCGATTTGGATGAAATAATTCAGAGCGGGCTGAAATTTTGGAAACAAGCTTATTTTGCAGTACTTTTTAAAATATCCTCCCTAGTCCTCACCGGTAGACGCCGGTGGAGGAGAGGGAGGGGAGAAAATAAGTAAAGAAATCGGGATTTTCGCGAAAAATTCTGAAAGTATCAATTTTACGGTAAAATATGTACACATGAAAATTAGGTAATAAAAATCCGCACAATTTTGTTTCTTTTTTAAATTCGTACGACCTATTGGAGCCGAGATAGATTTTTTTGAAATTTTGACAGTTTTGCGACGCAACGGAAACGCGCGCGTTTTTCGCCAAAATCTCAAAAATGATCATTCGGATCGCAAAATGTTTCAAATGAAAGTTGTAGAGAATTCGATTATGAACAATTTCCTTTTATTTTTCATTTCCATTCGATCAATATTGGAAGAGATTTGAATTTTTAAACATCTTTATAGCGCGCTATCAGAACACTTGTTTCATGATAAAATCCATAAAAACTGGAACACGATAGATAGGTCGTACGGAATAGTTTATCTAATGAAAGTTAAAGAGTATCAAATTTTGAATATGCTGGTGTATGTACAAAATTGTTTTGATAGCGAATGAATGGAGATAAAAGGGAAAAACATGAAAAATTGTAATTTTTCAAGTGTATTTTGACAAACAGCTATTTTTTGATTGGCTGATACTAAAGGTTTTTTTAAGAGAATTAAAATATATGTAAAATGAGCTCCAAGTGACCTTCATACGATAAATGGTTCACGAGTTACAACTGTTTAAAACTATGAGTAAAAATTTCTTTTTTATTAAGAATTAAGATTTTCCTGCAAGAACTGTGCATAACAATTTTCTAAAAATTGGTTTTGACCTATTTTTATTAGTTTTAGTATTTTTTTAACTTGTTTTATACTTGGTTAAAATAATTTCGTTTTACTCAAAAGTGGAAATACCAGCCACTTAAGTCACTAAACTGTTTTGTAGAATTAGAACTTGACTGTATCTCAAACAGTTTAGTTCATTAATTACTGAGATTATATAAATAATTTGCAAAATTTATTCAAAAAAGAATTAATTCTATATATAGGAACATTAAACTAATGAATTAGTAAAATGTAACATGTGCGTACAAAATCAATACCTTATATTTGATACGAACTTGAAGAAAAATAACTTCCTCATTCATGTAATGAAGTAAGCCGGATTATAGTATGAATCAAAGGTTAGAAATTTTATGAATGCTTTATTGTGAGAATATAATTTTACCGCATCATTTTGGTCGAAACCGCAACTATATTTAAAAACTACACGTAAGTTTCAAAATTTTCTGTAGTAGTATACACAATATTACAATATTTATTTTTCCAATACCGACTTTTATATAATGTGATAGGAGATATTAATTTGAAATTTTTAATTTACTGACCTTGTATGTCAAATTTTTATATTATTTTTCAGGAGATTAAACAAATTTTGGTAAAGACATACACCTACCGCAACCGTGGCAGATGGCTTGATGCTATCAGACTTGTACAGTAATAGAAGGTCAACTACAATAATGTACGATTCACAAAAAGGTTGTCAAGAAATTGTGAAAAAGAAATTTATGAAAATTCAGTTTTTTAATACCATCAGCCAATTTGTCTGTTGCGAAATCTCGAAAAGTAATTAACCTAAGAAAAATATATTTTGCATACAGTTTGTACTGTTACCTGAGTATAAACAAAATATGAGGCGTCTAAAATAAAAACCCGATAAATCCAAAATGACAAATTTTACAGGAAATAAGAAAAACGGTATGAGTTGGTAAAAATTTGTAAAGGGCCAATAATATTATTTCAGTAAGTTCACAAGGTCTATAAAAATATCTTATGCATGAAAATGTACCTAATGTAATCACAATTTAGCAAATTTTCCGACTTAAGGGTTGGAGATGTCGGGATTTGATTGTGAATATTGGATATATCGTGATTTGATTATGAACGAGATTTGAATTATGTATTTTGATTTTAAATAGAAATTGTGGTTTATTCAATAAGAAATCAAAAAATTTATTATCAAAAATTTTAATCAGTGAAAAATCAAAAAAACTTAAATAAGTAACACGTTTTACCCAAGAAAAATACAAAATTATATAGAAAGGGTGTCAGTTTCTTCAACGGGGTCGGAATTTTCGACATCACCTTGCTCCCTACTTTCAAAATTTACATAAAATTTAAAACATTCTTGCAATCTCCACTCATTCCCATGTTTCTCAAGCAATTTTGCAACTGCTGACATTTTGTCCTGTTTAACCGGTACGTCATTGGGCAATGGAACTGGATGCATTGAATTAATTCTGTGTTTTTTTTTTTTGATAACTGATTTAGGTGTTCCTGATTCGGTTCTGTAATTAATTTCACCCTGGACTGTTACATTAGTATCTCCTTGTCTCGATATGATAAATCATTTCGATGGGTTGAATTTAAAATGCCATTGTCCTGTATCTTCTGAGTGGAGCCTTTCCAACCTGCGATTTCTACTTCTTCTCCTAGCTTATAAGCTGTAACTTGGTTCTGAATCACCTTAATGTACTCCTCTGAAGTTTTTAAAATTTCTAATTTTCTGAGATTCTTTCTATATTCTATTATCGGTCGGGGGGAATGACGCTGTGGCCAAGAATAGGAAAAATTATTTCAATTTTTGAAACGGTTCTAGGCGCATGTGATACCAACCACTTGCAACACATACCAATAAGGATACTATTTTTATTTTGACCCCCGCAGCCATCTGCAAAAAATCTTATGGGAGTCTTGCCTTCAAGTTCTGTGTGTTGGAGTCTATGAAATACAGCGCTTGCTATTTCATTGGAACTCTTTAGACGAACAGTTTCATTCCAAACATAGCAAAATACATTCTGTTGTGTTAAAGATGTCTTTGAGTTTCCAACAACTACCGTAAAATTGTAAAAATTAAATTGCTTCGAAAAATACGCCTGTTGGTCGGATAGTTTTGGCATTAGTAGGTTTTTCTGGCATTCGAATGACATTGTTAGAATATGAGGATTATCCTCCCAAAGATGTTTTGGCTTTCAACTTGTGAACAGTTTTTTCAGCCATTAAGGTCTTTTGTATCAGATTGCCATTTTTAATCAATTTTATTTTTTCATATAATTGAAGACAGGTCGAACAAACATCAGTTTGCGGCGTTCCAAAGCCTATGTTATATTTTGTGCAGAATTCTCTTCTAAAGAATGATTCTTTAACCAAGAGTTGATCATTGAGGACAGAATAATAATTATATATATAATTTACGAATGTTTAATTTTAGAGGAAAATATACACGGTGAGCAGTTTTGGATCTACAATAATGAATTTCTGCGCATTTCAGTGTTTTCATAAAGTTCTGAATTGCTTGACGATGATCTTCATTTTTCATACTTTTTCGGCCTCCTCCCCGATTTTTTTTGCCATTGCCCAGGAAGAGAGAACGTACCGTTTTAGTACTCCATCTACTCTATTTTTTCGAATTCCTAGATTTTTTAAGAACGCTGCTTTGCATACAGGAACACATTCACCGTCTCGTTTCCGCACCAAATATTTGGTACAATGTTCCCTAGAACACTTTTAATTAGTTCTTGGACGTCTACGTTTAGGTCTTGTGACTTCAGTATTCTTAAGAATGAAGTTATCTTGGTCAATTTTTATGTGGGATTTATAAAATGCCGTATGGAAAGCCAAAATATCAAATTTTTAGAGGACGCTACACTTATAAATTTTCGTGCAATGTGCACAGTTGGGAACTTCTGGTGGGCCATTAGGTTTGTACCTAAAAACAATTTACCTAAATATCTATTTCTTGTTCATTGGTATATTAATATCAATTAGATTATAGACATAAAATTTTACTTCGTTTTAAAAACCGCAGGAAATAATCAATACAAACTATTTAGTTACTTTCTAGTTTTCGAGTATTTGCTTTCCAGTTGGCTTTCTTGACTGGTCTTTTTCGTCACAGTTAATAATATGTTTATCGTATTCATTCATTTTTATTCCAAAGCAAAAACAATTATTTTAAAAAACACCTCACTCAACGACATCTAAGTAGTTACTAGACATAAATGCTAACGGCGAGAGTCACGTCAATTCGAACGTGTAAAGATATTGGTCGAAGCGGATTTATCAGAATTTGTTTTTAACTAACTTTTGGATTTACCGGAATTTGATTTAGAATGATATTTTTTTTAAACGCTAATAATCCGTTTGTACTACACTGACTCGCCCAACCATAGTCCATTTATATTGGATTTGCAGACTTCTAGAGTATATTCCACATCCTGCCCCATTCTTCTTTTTTGATCCATCTGTGAAGATATTGATCACACCTTCACCAGCAGCCTTGTTCTCACTATTGTTAATAATAAAATAATAACAAATGGTAGGGGCGAGCGTAGGTGCGTCTTTACTATGTAAAGCAACGTCAGGCGCAGTTAGTAGTTAGAATGGTGACCGTTCCAACGAAGACCGCGTCCTCGCCTCACACATCTTTCAGCGGCTTGTATATCAGTGTATACGCGGAAGCTATACAACCTTAGGCGAGGGTTGTATAGGGGATATATACCATCCTTCGGAGGGGATGTAAAACCGTCGGTCCCTTGTCTATTAAATGTTAGGCAAGTAAAAGATCCCTACTCTTCTTAAGGGAAGAGGTTCGGCAAATTCCTGGTTGGGGGTAGCTCGTCTACAGGCGTCGGTGATAGACCTCAGTAGCGGAAATAGGCCGACGTTAAATAAGTGTATTAAAAAAAAATAACAAATGGTCTTTATTTCCCAAAACAAACATTATACATAGAAAGAATATAACAGACAAGAAAATACATACACATGTTTTAGGAAATCGCCGAAGATCAAATGTTCATCCAGCACATAGACCCTGTTTTTCATCTTAAGCGGGGAAACAAAAATATGACACCAATAAAAAACATATAGCAGACAAAGAAGTAATAATAAATTCGTGAACATTTCGATAGCCTAAATTAAATAATTTATTTGTATATTAAGGAGGTGTTTTTTAAATTCAATTTTAAATGCTGTAACAGGATAGGGCTTTTGAAAATCGGGTATGTTATTGTAAATTTTGGTAATCTGGTAACTAAAAGATCGTTTGTAAATTTCTGTTCTATGTGATGGAGGAGTAAGTGTACCTTTAAATCCAATGTTTATATTATGCATATCGGTCCTAAACTGTATTTTTTTTACTAAAATAAACGGGAACTTTGTGATAATTTTAAGGAATAAACAAGCTGAATACAGTAGGCGTCTTTTGGACATATTGAGCCATCCCGTGTCATTAAATTTGGAGGAAATATGTTGTCGACGTCTAATATTCGTCTGTATTATTAGTCGAGGCAATTTAGCATTTCACAAACGATTTTTAAGCAGTAAGACGGATCGAGACGGGGTTTTTTGCTTTCGATCTAGGACGTTAGGTCGTTCTGTCGGTCTGTAATTTTTTTGTGCGCACGTTTACTCTGGAACCGCTTATGATATTAACTTGAAATTTGGTACATTTATGTATATAACGAGATCTAGAGCTAGATTATATATTGATCTAATTCCGTTGAAAGGTTCGGGAGTAAATGTGGTAAATAAGGGTAAATAGGCAAAGCAAGCAGGTAAGAGTCCATAAAATTGCAATTTAGGGCGTCTACGAAAAGTCAAGGTCTCAAAAATATTTTTCACATCAGCCACCCTCTACTATCACCCCCAATGCCACCCACACACTATTATGAAAGGGAGTAAAAAAAAATTAAATGTGATTTAGTGTGTATACAAGAACGAAACGTCTCAAAATTTTTTTGGCGTTAGCTACCCCCTATATCACCCCCATTGCCACCCCACCCTATTATTAAGGGGAGTAAAAAATTAAATTGGGATTTAGTGTGTATATTAGAATCAAGGGCATTTAAACATTTTTTGACTATAGCTACCCTCTCTACCACCCCCATTTCCACCCCCACCCTATTATTAAAGGGAGTAAAAAACTAAATAGGTATTTAGTGTGTACGAGAACAATTTTTTTTTTAAAATGCCGTCCTAAATCAAATGCAAAAAACCCCATCTCGATCCGTCTTACTGCTTAAATATCGTTTAAAAACGGCATTTTAGTGCTAAATTGCCTCGACTATATGTAGGGTCTGTCACAGACAAACCAGGGAGAAAACCCATCTGTGCACGCCAGTAGAAGAGGCGTCTTCCTGACAGCCTCATTCCACAGGCGACTTCTGGCCTCTCCACAGCCTACATTTGGTTGTATGCTAACGGATTTGAGGCGTACTATTGTTGTTAGAGCCAATTCTCCTAGATATATATCTAGTAGTGGCAGACACAGCATTACCTCCATTATCTCTTGTTGGCATTGTTCAAATAGCTACGGTTATGCTCTTAGGCCACCAAACCACAGCTCCATAGGTTATCATTGGTCTTATGATGGCAGTATATATCCACATAACCACTTTGGGTTTCATCCCCCAGGTTTTCCCCACGGTCCTGCGCCACTGCTCATAAGAAATGTAAGCCTTCTTTAGTCTTCTATCTATGTGAAGATTCCATATTAGTTTGGCATCGAAGGTTACCCCAAGGGATTTCACTTCTGATACGAAACTTAGTGTTGTATCCAGGAGGTCAGGTACCTTCAGTGCTCCTAGTTTCCTTCTCCTTGCGAAGAGAACCATCTCCATCTTCCTGGGATTGACAGACGGGGAGTGTTCTTTGCCCAATTTTTATTGGTAAATCATCTGCGTAGACAATTGTGTGGACTCCTTCTGAATTGAGGCGGCACAAGAGGATATCAAGAACGAGGTTCCATAGCAGTGGTGATATGAATGGTTAAATTGTCCTACAAATTTTCTGGCAGGTTTTCCAGTCCTACGCCATGAAAGTGTCAGTTGCACGATCAACATGTTTAGCAGCTGCATAGAACTTTATCTACCGAAAATTTATCAGAGAAAAAAGCTGGAAGACTCGTCAAAACGAAGCCACTTGCGAAAATGCAGGCTGTTAGTAATCACTTTAAAAATGGGGCGTGGTACCCCGGACCAAGATAGTGCAGTTGTATAAAGCCTTGCATTAAAATTAAAAGAAATCCTAGATTGAAAAATAGAGTACTGTCGTGAGCAGAAAAAAATTGGACAACTTTTTTTTCTAATGTAAATCTGACTCTATTTGAATATGTAATGAGTAGCCGAAATAAAACGGATATCACTTTTAATTTATTTTTTATTTTAATGCTGTAGTTATTGCTATAGTAAATGATGGATGGTTAATGAGACAAATTCCACTGCGTTTATAACATTAATAAAAATTTGGTGTGCAACATTTTAAGAAAGTGGAGAATAAACGATACGATTAGTAGAAATCCTGGATCAAGGACAAAGGATATCCTACTTAACAAGAAACTAACTATTAATATTTCGTTATTGTACCATTTCTATTTATAACTTCTATAAGTCTGTTTGGCATAGAATTAAATAACCTTATACAATAATCATTAGTAATAATATTTTCCCATGCATTATTTACTATTTCCAGTAATTCCTCGGCATTCCGTGGTCTCACATTTCATTTTTGGATACTTTCTACGAGTAGTCCCCATACTTCTTCCACGGGGTTAAGATCTGGACTATGACTGGGCCAGTTAATTGCCTTGCTGAAATATGAACTCATTATTAGGAAATAATTGTGACATAGAAGGGAGCATAATATTGTCTAAAATCCTAATATACGTTTCACTATTAAATCGTTCCTCAATATGCCACAAGACACCAGGACCACGTGCTGATTCCAAGCCCACATATTGACGGAAAATCTACCACTTTTATCATTGTTAGATATATATCGAATCGAGTATTTGGAGGGCGGTAAACACGAATACGGCCGCTGTGTGTTGATTGGAAAGTTTTTTCGTCTGCAAAGATTACATTGTTCCAAAAATTTACATCATGCGCTAAAAATTCAAGCGAAAATCCTACTCAAGCTTCTTTATGTTCAGCTTTAAGTAAGTATTTCTGTGCTGCTGCATGACAGCGTAGCTCCGATTCTCTTACATGCTGGCGACCAGTACTACTCGATTCAGGAAAATTCGTTTCTTCAGCAGCCTGAGTAACTGAGTAAAATGGATTTTCTACTAAAGCATATGCCAATTGCAAATCTTGTTGAGTTGATATCCTTCGTCGCCCTGATCCAGGACTTCTACTAATCGTACCGTTTATTCTCCACTTTCTTAAAATGTTTCACACGGAATTTTTGTCAATATTATAACGCAGTGCAATTTGTCTCATTGATCATCCATCTTCTGCTTTAGCAATAACTCCAGATTTAACTAAATCGCTTAGATGAGGCATATTAGTTTTTTGCACACTTGCAATAAATTATGACAACTAACTGACAATGTTACAAAAATTAAAGTTAGATGTACACAACTAGATTGAAGCAAAATACCGTTATAAGACTTGTCCTATTTTTTTGCTCACGACCGTACATAGAAATATTATGAATATATTAGATGCTTTTGATATTGAGCAAGAGAATAAGTAATTATTTATGTATACTTTAATTTAGTGTCTAATATAAATTTTCAATTTGACGCAGTTTTTTCTTTTAATATTTCTGATTCTTAGTCATCGTCATTACGAATTATGTGAAGCTATCACACTAGATACTATAGAGTGGGAAAAGCATCTGTGCACTGAACTAATTTCTCGCTTAAACATCACTATTATTGTTAACATGTGATGTGTAGAATAGTTCTACACTTATCTTGACATTTACTATGTCTTATGGGTCCCTGTACTGTACGTGTTATAAAAAATAAAATAAAAAAATATATTACAATATATTTACTTATTATAAACTTGATAAAATTTTATTCATATGTATGTTGTATTTGAAATTCTTGTTCACTTATTTGTATATAATTATGCATTACAACACATGCTTTCATGATTTCTTCGCATGTCATAACATCTGCAACTATTGGTTTTCGAAGTATGCACCACCTTTGAGATAATACAAATGTATTCTCAATACAACTTCTTGCTCTACTTAGCCTATACTTAAAGACTGTTTTCTCCACATTAAGTCCATGCCTGTCACCAGGATAAAGCCTCATTATTCTTTTATGTAAAGGAAAAGCTTGTTCCGCAACTATGTAACAGGGCAAATTAGTATTAGTGTGGGGTAATTTTCTTTCTTCAGGAGTGTTTAGAGTATTAGTTTCCATTTATGGCTTTGACAAATGCAGAATTACGAAACACATTATTCTATCATGTTACAATCTAGCTGCTCCGATATCCACCAAAATAAATCTTTAGAAAGCATCACACGTGGCTATTACAGTTGTGCTAAAAATAAAATAACTTTTCAACATCGAATATTATGTATATCATGTGGGCTATAAATTACCTGAAACTCTTTTTCTAAGAAAAATAATCTGATCCACTGTGTCTTGGGTGCTTGAATAGTAACATGTTTCCCATCCACTGCCATTATACAGTTGGGTACGTTCCATCGTTTGTAAAAGCCATTCATTATTTCATTCCACTCATTGTTTCCATTGGGAGCTTTCAAAACTATAGGTGAAAGAACCTTCCACAGAACCTTACAGAGGTATCTTGTACCACATAGTGAACTGTAGATTTTCCTATATAAAATGCCTATGCAAGTTCTATAACTATAAAACTATAATAAATATATATAGTTAAACTAAAAATGCCTCCAAGAAAAAGTACTTTGACGTACTAATTAGCATACCTGTAAAATACAAAAATGAAAATTAACTGCAGCATTTGCAGTAAACTCGACATTTTGTGTCTTAAGGTTATCCGGATTCTCTTCAACACATGTCTCATATAGATGTTTCAAATGTGTTGCTTATCTTCAACTGAAAAATGACTGGTTCGCCGTTTTTTCAGTGGAGAAAGGCCGCTGCTTGGTCCATAATATGAATCGAAAGAATTTCTAACCTCAAAAAGAAAAATGGGTCTGACATTTAATCAATATTATTTATTTTCATTACGTACCTTAATATACGTAAATGTACACCAAAGTATTGGAAAATACTGTTTTATTAGATGAATGGGAATAACAGCAAATAAAGATAAGGAATAACTCAACAGCAATTTTTAACAAACGTCAAAAATTAAACATGAAATGATTGGTTATGGTATTTGATGGTTGTATTATGGGATTTAAAAAATCAACCAATAGAAAAATTCTATTTAAATATGGCGCACTTTTTTGGAAAGTGGCTTAACTATTCAGTGAATAGATAATAGGGCCACTGTAATTTTTGGAAAGGTAGTCCTGTCGAACGCACCTTCTACGAAGACAGCTAGTGTGGACTCATTATTGTCCAGGGATCTCTCAATCCGACTCGCGACTGCATGGAGGGCGGTGTTGGTGGATCTTCCCAGGGTTATGCGTGTTGGTTAGGATGTAAAGGGTTGTCTTTCACTACAACATCCCTCAATGTATCATTCACAAAGCTTCTCCATCCAATTTTGATATTTTTATACCTCCTTTTTATTTGATAATGTTAACACTGAAATTGTTTTTGCTAGTCTGCAAGAACAGAAGTAAGTTTTTATGTTTTTCGTTTGTTGCAGCGAATTTCGTCAAGTTGACCGTTAATTCCTGCTAATAATATTAAAACCATAGCATTTTTGAATGGACAATGAAAAGACCTTTCGAATGAGGTATCACAAGCCCCAACTTCCCATTTAAATATTTAGGCGTTGTCTACCTCACGCTGGGTCCGCCACAATAGCACAAAAGATCAATATAAAGGAACTTTTTCCATAAACAATTTTATGGTTGGATCCTGTTGGGGAGGCGCTCAGGAGTGCCCAAAAAAGTTTTGTACTTCAACGACCTTGTGCTCCAATTGTTATTAACAATTTAAATTTTTTAACCGCGCTTTTCAACCTAAAAATCTAAATGACTCGAAATATATAGGTCCGATCGGGACAAAAAAAAAGAACCAAAAATCTTTGTAATTAAATTTTCTTCAAATCTTACTATAGGTCTTAGGGGCGCAACTATAACCTACATAAGTGAAAAAACTCGCCAAAAATCGTTTTCATTTCATTTTGCTGCCCAGAGCCGCTGGGTGCATCAATCAGCTTCAAATTTTCAGAAAATCTGCCTTTTACTCTAAAAAAAACACCCTGAAAATTTGGTACAAAAATATTAAATCCAGAGGGCGCAATTGAATTTGTTATTTAAAATTTGAATTGGCCGCTATTTTATGTCAATAAGTCCAAAACTTGCCATTTTTTTTCAAAAGTTAAGTCTCGATGCCAGCTTTTTGATGGCCATTTTTTTTGCATTTGTTTAAAACCCAATAAACAAAAATGAATTTTTTCGGCAATTTTGTAAATAAATTTTGAAAATTTTTTTTTTCGCCGATTGACAGCAAAGTCCTAACTTTGCTGACTAATGTCAATCAGCAAACTGCCACTTTCCTTGCCTAGGCAGAAAAGTGCTCATTTTCCCTGCCTAGGCAGGGAAAATTTCTACTTTAAATCCTATTTTGACAGCATTAGGTGTCTAGAAACCACTACAAAACGCTAAAATATTTAAACACTACATTCGAATACACTACTCGACGCGCGTTCCATTAACTGTTATTCGTCTCTCGATAATGTTGACATGGTTACCAAAAAACACGTCGAATATTGTATTCGAGAGAATAGCTCTCGTACAAAAACATCCCCACCGCCAGGACGTAGACTCATCGTAGGGCTGTCTCCTTAAACAGAATAAGCCCCTTTCACACTGGGTGGGTTAGCAGCGCGACTTAGTAGTGGGGCTGAGTGCAGGATAGGCGACTAAGTCGCGCGGTTCTAATCTAAGGACACGAGCCGGGTGAGTCGTCGCGGCTACCTGCGGCTGCACGCCTGATCGCGCTGCTAAATCGTCTAATGTGTAGAGGTGCAGGGACATCACGTACAAGTGGTGTGCACGACTCAGCTGCGCTACTAAATCGCGCGACTATGTCGCCCAGTGTGAATAGGGGCTAAAAGTTGAAGGACGTTTTGGGACGCTCACTGAAAAATTCAGTTCTTGATCTAATGGGTTTTTAACGCTATAATAGTAAAATAATCGGTGAACCAAGACATTAAGAAACGGTAAAATAGAATATTGTTTTATCAGGAGTAAAAGTGATACCTTTTTTACGAGTCTGTAGGTTTGCCGGACGAACGAAGTGAATCAAACAATTACAGACGAGTCACAATAGTGGCATTTACTCCGAATAAGACATGTTATTTTTTCTTGAAACGTCGATTAGCTATAAAAAATAAAGATTTAGTATATTGTTTTATTATATTTATTTATCTGGTCGATAGCCGAGTGGGTTAAGGCGCGAGGTGGTATTGGCGATATCTCTAATAAACATAAAAACAAAACATCTTTTCAAGAAAAAAGTATTAGCGTGGATGACTTCAAATCATTGAAATATGCTCTATAATATTATCGATCCCATGTAGTTACTAAATTAACTATACTTTGATTGTGTATATCTCCTTGTGAATATTAATTTCGATATTTTCTGTTTTCTTAGTGCAGTAGTTGTACAGTGTCTAATCAAATTATTAAACAATTAATACAGTTATATATACAATTTAGTTTCTGTTCTCTCTCTTGTTCTACATTCACTGTTGTTCAGTTATTTTTCAGTTTATTTTCTCTTTCTTTGCATCTTAAGGAGGTGTAACCTATAGACATGCTTAAATAAGCCTAAATGGGTCTTTCATATTTATTTGCAAATGAAACCTCAAAATTGTGTATAAAAATAATTTCTATATTGTATAATATTGTAATACATTGTATAAACATAAATGGTTAACACATTGTACTTAAAATGAAATTTTAGTTAAGATAACTTATTGATTATACATACCTGTAATTTTTGTCTGTACTTATTTGTGAATAAATAAAATTATTATTATTATTATAATCCCAGGGACATCTCACCACCGGGTTCGAATCCTGGCTCCGGCACTGTTGGAGGAAATGGTTGTATGTCCATGTTTTTTCAATGTGTAACCCCCTTCCGCACAAGCCCTGCCTTCTGGAATTGGGGGTTGTCTAATTTCTGTGGTGTTTATTTATTATTATTTATTATTAGGAGTAAAAATGGCTTTTACTCCGAATTACATAATTTTTTTTTTTTTTCAAAGTCGTTTAACTATAAAAAATAAACATAAAAAATTTAGTTGTGCGTTGCTATTAGCAAGGAAGTAAAAGTCTGCTTGAGCGGAAGAAAAAGTACTTTTACTTCCGTTGCTAATGACAACTCACAGCCGTCTGAAATGTCATGAAATGAGTAAGAAATATCATAATTTTCTGACATTTGAAGCAAAATAATATTTTTTTCGACCTGTCAGTGAAACCTTCGGTAGGTTCTGCTTTCTCGTTGATATTATGATATACACTAATGATTATTACTCATCATTATCATTATTATATTTCGTCTTAAATTATGACGAAATATCTGCCTATATTTTATATATTGTGCTTTATGTTCATGTCTGCTTCTAAATTTGGATATACCTAATTAGTGTTTACTTTTTATTTGTGTTGTTTCCGTAATTGTGGTTAAAGTGAGTGAATATTTCAAGCTATGAATAATACTATACCCGGTTCAGTGATTTATCGTTAAGTGTGCCTAATAAATATCTAACACTTAATAGTAAAGATTTAAAAGATACGCACATCGTTTGATTGAAGTTAGCCAGTTTTATTGAAAACAAGTTTTCACAATAGCATTGGTTGTTATTTCTCTAATTATTAAAATAAAAGAAATAACAATATCAACCGTACATTAATTATTTACTTAGAAGGTGAAGTCCGTAAACGCCACAGAACATTATTTTTAATAAAATCAAGTCCAAACTCGATACATTTCCTAGCTTGTCCCTAACTCTCGAAGCGTTCGACGATACTACGTATGCGAGGGGCATGAAATAACATAGAAAATATTTACAGATTCGAATGGTAGATACGGCAATATTTTTAGCTGTGGTGATGGTCTCAACTGACTGAGGTTGAGCATGATTATTGATTGTTCTTTACCACAGATCATCACTGTAGACCAGGACTGGCCTCGTCCGGAGTGGGCCTGCTTTTTCATCAATTCCGCTCACAAATATGAGAGGTGTGGGCTATGTTGGCAGACCTTTCCTGGTCCTGGCCGATGACGACTGCTGTCATCCTCGGTCTGAACGTTTTTGGATAAAGATGACTGCCGGTACAGAAAGCGCCAAGTGGCGTCTTGTCGACGGGTTAAGCTATATAGCTCGAGAAGTGCACTGCTTAAACGCTTTCTGAGCGTTTTCGGCCTGCACAAGGCTTAAGTAAAACAGGCGGTGAGACTTCGGTGTCACATCGTCGGCTGGGTAAGGGTTGGGGGGGGGGGGTTGTTGTCACGTCGGTCTCTTCTTGTGTCTACTTGGCTCGAAAGGAAAACAGATTTCTTATACCCACCCGTTGTCCAAAATCTGAATCTTCTTCCGCTTGTGCCTCCGTGCGTCAGCTGGATCGTGCTTAGTAGCACCTCTGATGAACGGATTCCCATGCTCGGCTGCACGGGCGTAGAGTTTCTTCGTATGCGGGATGTATTCCTGATCCCTGAAGATGTTCGCGTTTCTGACGAACCATGGGGCATCAACGACTCACCGGAGTGCAACGTTTTCCAAAGCCTGGATCTTCTCTAGCAAGGTCCTCGCTTGGTATCCCCAGGCCACGGAGGCATAGATCAGTAGCAGTCTGATCAGGGTCCTGCGAATCGTGGACTTGTTTCTAAGGTTGAGTCGTCTCTGTCTACTCAGCATCGGGTAGAGTAGGGCTCGCCTTGTCTTTACTTTCTTGACCGTAGCCACCATGGTTGCGCCAAGATATTTGGCGGTACCATACATTTCGTCGTTTCCGTACGTGGTGACTTGCCTTGTGGGTACCTTCCTGACTCTAGTGAAAAGTATCGCCTTGCTCTTCTTGGCGTTGATAGCTACTTTCAACTTGTTACACCATTCTTCTTGGAGGGATGCAGCTTCCTGAAGATAGCGAGTGGCTAGCGCTGCTTGGCAGGATCTAGTGACAATCGCCATGTCGTCTGCGTAGAGTGCCAGGGAGGTCCTATTGGTCTTTGGTATATCGCTGGTGTGAATGGTGAACATATGCGGGGATAGTAAGGATCCTAAGGGATCCTTGTCTCCATGGACCTGTAAGTAGAGAGATGTCGGCTATCTTCAGTCGGAGTTTCCTTTGATGTAGGTAGGACTTCATCAGCTTGACGATTCCCACTGGATACCCCAAGTTCAAGACCTTCACTATGAGGCCGTCATGCCAGACCCGATCGAAGTCCTTGGAAACGTTCAGGAACACTACTCGGATGATTTGTCTTCTGTTGAACCTCTCGGTCACGTGCTCGATCAGACGGAGCACTTGGAGCTCGGTGGAGTGTCTCGTCCGATAGGCGAACTGCTCATCGGGGATGATGTCCAGTTACTCGGTGTGGAAGTTAAGTCGATTCGGGGTAATCCTCTCTGCTAACTTGCTCATTGCTGGTAGAAGGCTGATGGACCTGTAGCTGAAAGGGAAGGTTAGTTTCAGATCATGATGATATCTGCGTTTTTCCATTTGGTCGGGAAATATCAGAGGATGGCGTTGACGATGTTTACCAGTGCCGTGACTCACTTGAAGAGCAGCTTCTTTAGGACGATGTTGCATATCCTGTCGCATCCTGGCGCCTTGCGGGGTTCAGACTTCTTAAGATCTACTTGACTTCCTCTGCGCTCCACGAATTGTAAATAACCGCACGTTGTAATTTATACGTTTGTACCACATGGGCAACGAATAGTGTCGTTCAAGAAGTAAATATTTCGTGCGATATTTCGTTTACATAATAGACTCGCACGCTTCGATAGTTAGGGCTCTCTAGGTATCCATAACGTGATGGTCAGGTTTGCTAGTTAGTGTTTCGATTAATGTTCGGTCGTAAAAATAGTTCCGTACTATATTACTATACTATTTAACGGTGGCATAGTCGCGACTGTCTTAGTTAGTAGTTAGTTGAAGTCGTGTGTGAATGGCCATACATATTATTCTGAATGCTTTAAAAATACCGGACCTTGAAGACTGCCTGACATAAAAACATAATTACCAAAATTAGATGTTTGTAAAGAAAGCCTTCTCTACTGAATCAATAATGGTGATATGCCCTATGCTGTATCTTCTTGATTTGAATTACTGTCAGCATACGGCAGACATTGCTGCCCACTCCGGAAAATACAGCACCGTTTTTTAATAAAATTTGTAAAACAGTTTATAAAACATTGAATAAATGTCTCAAATAGTGATTTCATTTAATACCAGTATGTATAAGTCCTCGATCATACAAATAGTATTTCTTATAAATGTGCAGTGAATTGCGTGATCGAATTAAAGAATACTAACACGACCTTCAACACAATTCTGTCAACTTTTGCCCCTTCAGGCTTATCTTGACGTAATTGTTATATTATAATAGCTCTACTCATGAAACTGTTGACTTTTTAAACATTTGGAATTAGACAATGAATACAATAGTTGCAAAGCAAATCATTTTTCGACTCGTCTAATATGTTAGATAGATTTGATTATAATAATATCCCAATTTTTAAACATAGATACCGAGAAGTCACACACATATTTACATCTAGATATTTTATTTCAGTATTTACTACACTAAGATTTAAAGTAATGCGAATTTTTAAATAAACAGTATGCATAATATTGTTGGGTACTTTACGTGGCTGCACATTACGTCATATGAGTACATGTATAGAATAGCTCATGATGCATTATGACGTATTCTTGATAAATATTCTTTATGATTCGTAGTGACGTTTCTTACAAAAGCAGGAGAAAATATTTCAAAGTGGAAAATTCCTATTATGCAATATTGTTGTAAAACGTTTTACACAATGTGCATATTCAACCCACATATATTGTTGTTTCTGCTCCCACATGTAAATCTTCTCTTTTTCTCGCAATCCACAAAATAAATAAGTAGTGATAAGTTTCCCGATTACTCGCCATTAAAACTAAGGAGTTTCATAATGGTTCTTTACTGCACTGAGAGAAAAATCTATTAGCCGTTATTAAAAATTTAATAACCTTTGCATAAAACTTCAATTAAATAGGGGACAGGCAGAGTCATTTGCTATTGTTATTAAAGTCATTTTCCTAGAAACATCTACTAACGGTTATTAAAGTCCATGGAATTCTATAATAACATTTGTGTTACCATCAGTTTCTTTATTTTATTATGGTTATTAAGTGCTTTACCTACTGCTGCAAATTGAACAACTGGTCAGTATTATCATTATTATGCTGAATTTATTAGCGTTTCTTATAAGCACTACAAAATGACCTTTTAGTCGGTACTAGATAGCTTCATTGGTTTGGCTAAATTAATAGAACTGCAGGTATTAAACAATTTAATAGCACATTGATGGGTGGCAATGAATTTATTTCCTTTTATAAGAAATAGTGGAATGTTTTTTATCTTTCGTAGTGTGTATTTTACGACACATTTATTTCTGTACTAACTAATCCCACTCTCGTTGGGTCATATTTTGTTAATTTAATAACAATTACACGAACTAATTACTGGGATGGTGAGCTTATAGAATAACTTTATACATATGCATTTATACATATGCATCGAGGCTCCACTGCAATAAAAATAATTTGTAAGCCACCACTAATAACTTTAACTCCCGTATCCTGTGGGCACTGGAGATACAAGAACACACGAAATACGATAATGATGATGTGATGTGATGGCCGCAACTCACGAGAGCCGAGGCCTGTCTGTGCGCAATATCGCTACGCACGATTATTTATACGATCAGTACCGAATATTACCGAGAATATAAAATTAATTCGATGCTTATTTGGTACACGTAGTATATCCAATTATTATAGGTAGTCAACTAATAATATTAATTAAGAAATATTTTGTTAGCCCCCTTTAATAGTATCAATTTGATCTTTAATAAAGCTTGTTAGATGCGTAATAAAGATTATTAAGATAACAGAATATTAGCAGCAACTTTTTTTTATAAAAAAATATCGACTTACTCCAATAAAGTATGTTAATTACCATAGCTAGATAACTGATAACTATAATAATACTGTTTTAGGAAAATGACTTCAATAGCTCTTAGTATTTTAAAATGTTGTAAGTATTAAAGTTATAATAATGGTTACAACATTTTTAATCAGCATTATTAGGAACTTTTTAGCAAGATACTTTAATAGGTCGAATTTTCTCAGTGTGAGAACATTATAATAGTTTTAGTAATGCCACAATCTTCACAAATACAGAAGTAGCTTTTGTTAGGCCTTCTAACTGGCCAATATTGATACTTCTTTTAATTTTAAATTTTGATTATATGATGAATTCATTGCACGATCGAATAGATGGCGCTTGGTTAACTTTAAGATAAGTAAATCGAAATTCAATACAGCTGACTATAACGTAGAAGCTACGTTTTTATCCATTTTGTAAACAAGACAGGCTAAATGGTGTTTGAATCATTCAATTAAGGGATCACGCACTTTTCATATGGAAAAAGTGGTTTCCGTTAAATTGTCTGAATTTTTTTATATATTAAGTATTTCTGAATCTTAAACAAATGTCTCAATGGGCACGATGTCCGAAACATCAAGGCTCTCGAGATAACGGCCGTTCTTGTCACTATTACCCGTTATTGTATTTAGAGTATTTGCTCAATATGTTACACTTCGATCGAGAGAGAGAGGTTAAAATAAATGGAAGTTTTGACAGATGTCTTGAAAACAGTCTCCAGCAGAATCTTGAATAGAGTTTTGAATGTGTAAACGCTCCCAATAAGAAAATAAGTACAGATAATAATCACGTTGTAAATCAACACAAGAACTTCTCTGTTTTCTTTGCCACGGTAATCGTAACTTTTCCATTATGCTGCGATTTCTGCTTGGAATCACTTTCCCCGCTATCTACCAGTAACAAGAACTTTTTTATTCCAACTACAGAAGACATTTTTCATGAATCTTTTCACGATTTATTTTGAAAATTCTGTTTTTGCAACTCTTTTCAAAACTCTATTCAAAATTCCGCTGGAAACTGTTTTCAAGACATCTGTCAAAACTCCCGGCCGCTACCTGGAGACCCTTGATGTTTCGGACATCGTGCCCATGGAGACAATTGTTCAGGATTCAGAAACACATAATATATAAAAAATTCAGACAATTTAACTGAAACCACTTTTTCCATACGAAAAGTGCGTGGTCCTTTAACCATTTACTTTCTAAAAAACGTTCAGCAATATGATCAAACTCGCGCAAATTGAAACTAAATTTTATACAAGCATAGGTCGATAGCCGAGCGGGTTAAGGCGCGAGGTGGCAATCGTGATTAATCACACGGACATTGCACCACCGGGTTCGAATCCTGGCTCCGGCACTGGCACTGTTGGAGGAAATGGTTGTATGTCCGCGTTTTTTTAATGTGTAACCCCCTTCCGCACAAGCCCTGGCATCTGGAATTGGGGGTTGTCTAATTTCTGTGGTGTTATTATTTTGTATTTTTTTGAGAGTGTTTTTGTCTCTACCAAATAGAGCAGGCCAATACACGATATCCCAAGACGGGAGAGAATTAAAGAATCGCATATCAGCTGTATCTCTCTTTATACTTATCTCCCTATGCATGTATATTAGCTTCAATTTACCATATGATTCAAAAATCATTTCACCAATTTAGCAACGTTAGTGGAAAATCATAACTTAACATCGAGATGTAAGCCTAAATTTTTTGCTTAATCAACGGGGGTCAAGTCTTTCTATCTAAGGGTAATTTTAGAATTAGGATCACTAACCACTTTGCACCTATCCTTACCAAGAACTAATAATTCAGTTTTAGACTCGTTTAGAGCTAAACCATGAGCATTAGAGAGAGCCCTCAGCAATTGTTGCTAGGTCAGAGTTAGTCTTATCCTTTGCTAGTAAATAATCATTAAAACTGAACGAAAAATGTAACTGGGTGTCGTCCGCATAGTGATGGATTGAGCAATACTCTAAAAATTAATAAAAATCGGAAACATATAAAGACAATAATAGAGGCCCAAGGATAGTACCTTGTGGAACACTCTTAGCAATGGATTCAAAATTAGAAAAATTATTATTAACGCAAACCCTTTGACGACGGCTACTTAAATTATTACGAAAAACGTTAACGCAATGTTACCCAACCCAAAGTATTTTAGTTTCTTGTACAAAACAGAATTGTTTAACGTATCGAAAGCTTTACTAAAATCAAGTAATATTAAGCACGTGTTGTTACTGTCATCATTAGCTATGTACAAATCATCGGTAACATGGAGCAGGGCCGTACTAGTACTACGACGAACACGAAATCCGGCCTGATTTGTAGGTAGTATACTATTAATAGTAAAGTAAGTATTTAATTGCTCAGCTATGATTTTTTCCAAGACTTTAGACGGTGGTATACTAATAGGACAAAAAACCAAGATATCTAAGGAGTTGGTACTTTTGGGTACTTAATACCCAACTGGGATTATCTTGAGACCAGTAATGAGCGTTTTGTGTTGTCACAAGCCCATTATTGTGGAAGGAGCTGTCATCACTCTACAATATATTTTTCAAATAATTCGGATTTTCTCCATATAATGCTGACAATTCGGCACTAAATTTATGCGACGCTCAATATCACCAGGCCTTAAATAATGAACATAATAGATTTTATAGGGATAGTACTTATTTCTCTTTAAAATTCTTTGCCGGAGAGGAGTAGGAAATATTTGTTTCATATGATAATTTTCGTAAAGATATTTACAATATTGCTCACTACTAAAGCAGAATTTGCATCATTGTAGCCGTTAGCTGGTTATTACGCATTAACTTTTAAAAGCTTTCATAATTTCTCAAATTATTACTTGAAGAAATAAAGGTCTTGTGGTCTGGCTGAGCCAAATTGAGTAAACGGAATTGAAATGATCTTTTGGCTTTATGGAATTTTTTTCTAGATTCTCCGTAAATCAAAATAATGTTTAATTATTTGCCTTCGTTGCTGTGTACAGTCATTTCTCAATTACCATGAACTAACAAACGTATTGAAGGCACTTTTAAAATTGATTTATATCAACAAGTATCAAAATAAGTTTCTACGCAAAGTACTTGACATTCCATTATTAATTTAAACTTTAGGGCGAGTGTAAGTGCGTTTCTACTATGTACGTATTTCGATATGTGTCGTAAAGCAACGTCAGACTTGGATGTGAATCATTTCAAGGGACACCGTGTCCTCGCCTCATATCTTTAAGCGATTTGTATATTAGTGTATGCGCGGAATCTATGCAATCTTAGGAGAGGATTGCGTAGTGGTTAATTCATCCTTCGGAGGGGATGTAAGGCTGTTGGTCCATTGTCTATTAAATGCTAGGCAAGTAAAAGATCCCTACTCTTCGAAAGAGAAGAGGTTCGCAAAAATTCCTGATTGGGGGTAGCTCATCTATAAGCGTCGGTATTACGGTTCAGTAGAGGAAGTTGACCAACGTTAAATGTAAAAAAAACTTACGGTCACAGTTTAAATATTTAACAAATGAGAGGGCTTAATCCAAATTATAATTTGAAAAATTTAGAAACAGAAAATATTAGATTATTTGAATACTAATAATTTTATTAAAAAATGCATTCAAGAAAAACTATATACCAATTGATACCTTATTGCGTGTGCTATGTTTCAAGGTCCCAGCTATCGAGAAATAATTTTGAGCATCAGCATCATCTTTGTACATTTGTACCATTTGAAAAATCGCGAATCGTTTAAAGTTAAAGCTACCTATCATCGTATCTAGTGAATTTGAGTTTTCTTTTACTGGTTTTAATGGAAAAGTGTGCCACAAAAGTACTTACAATTAAACATACTTTAATAATATTATACTTCTAAAGTTCACCTCATCGAGAAATTTCTTTCCGTTGTCAGTCGCAACATCGCAGACGCCCATGCCATTGCCAATATTTGAAAGACAACATTAAATCACTGAGAATATTCTAACGACTGGCTCTTACAGAATTTGAATATCTCCTTTCGTTACCAACAAGCTGGCTGGGGAGGTATAGGTGAATCACCTTACATAATCAAACAAAGTTTGTTTCAAACTATACCTAAAACAAAAACAAATTCTTCGACAACAATATGAAACAGCACTAGAAAATACTCAGCATTAATTCTAATTTCGAATAATGGATACAATATCAAGGATAATGTTTGGCCGGCATTACCTCCCGATTTAACATCGCTAGATTTTATTGTTGCTGCATAATTAAAGATTATACTTATATGAAAAAATTTTAAAAATTTTAAAATTCAGAAGTGCGAATTAAAAGGAGTTCATAGAACACTTTTCTGTGACATAAATTAATTTAAAATTTATAGGCTGTAAGAAAATCAATTACAAACCCTGTATATTTAGCATAATATATATGACAGCATTTTATGTAATTTAATTTCAATGACTTACATTCTCCATGTTTTCAATATATGAAATATTGACCGATTATGGCAATTATCAGTTTTTATAATGTTGTTGCTTGAAACTGCTATTAATGAATTATAATAATTTTCTTTAAATTTCTGATATTATTTATTCTTGACCTATTTTTTTCATCCTTGGTGCAGGTTTGCTGGAAAATCCATAAATGGATTATATTTTATATGGCAAAACTGCTAGATTACAATTCGTTTCAGATCTACAGAGCAATTACCCAAATAAGGTGTGAATATTTCCAACCTGTAGTATTATACAGAGCATTAAGGAAATAACTCCAGCCTGCGGAGTCGATTCTAAGAACAAGAATAGTTCCAATAAACGTGTGGTTTCTAAAGCAATTCTTAATACTGAATTTTACTTGATTATCTCGGAAGCATTATCGCTGTCGAGATACTATCATCATATTATCATGTTGTCAAGATACTCCCGCGATGTTTATCCTACCATTTTCAACACGATTTTATTAGCTCAACATTCTCTTATTACCATGTATTTAACTTTGTATGCAGACAGATCTTGCAATTCAAATTAGATCCTCTTCCACTTAACCGATTGATTTGAAACTTCACGTGACAATACAATAAAACAACTTAATAATTTTTAAAAAACTGAAGTAAAAATTAATACTTTAAAAAATTGATAATTTAAAAAGAAGTTACTAAAGAGTAGAGTAGAGTTGTTATTATATTAACCAATATACGTAAAAGCACAATGTGCTCCAATCAATGAAAATTATGGCACCCCATGCTTTTTACATACAGGGTGATTCATGGTGGATGGATCATTAGACGTATAAGAAGAACGGGTAAATATATAATAATAATATTAATAAAATGTCTTTATTTCCAAAGCATTGTACATACAAGAACACAATACAAGTGGCAAGGGCGAAGTTTATACTTAACCCTATAAATTAACATTCACGAAAAATATGAATGAGAAAAATAATTTAAAAAATATAAATATACATTTTACAATAAAAATTAAACAAAAATAAACCTAACAAGGTACGCGAACACACACATATATTATTGTCTTGCGATAAGGCAGGATTTAACCTTTTTACGGAAACCGTTTATTGAATATGCTTTAAATTCATTTTTTAGTATATAAATAGTACAAGCATTATATGTGAAAGATCATGGCTGAATGAAAATCAAGGAGAGATACAGTACTAAGGAATCTTATATTAATATTATGAATATCTCTTATGTAAATTAATTTGTCGCGTAAATAGGGTGGAGAGGATGTAAAAATTAAATCATGGACAAATACACTCATATGGAGTTTAAAAGTGTTACCAATATTCAACCAGCCTAGTTGTTTAATTTTTTCGGAAACTCTATCAAATTTTTTTAATCGAAATATGAATCTGCAGCAACTGTTTTGTATTTTCTGTAGGCGATATTGTGTAATTTTGTCTAAACATGGGTAATATACAGTAATGCAGTAATTTATGATAGATAATACAAGCGTTTCAATCAATTTTTTTCTTATCTTAAAATTAATTATACTCACTCACATTAGAATACAGAAGTTTTAATGCAGAATAACATTTTGTTTACTATACGAGTAATATGATCAAGAAAACGAAGCTTGGTATCCAAAAAAAGGCCAAGATTTTTTGCAACTTTACATGATTTATTTGATTATCATCAATTTTTAAATTTAATTCTTCTTGATCTCTTGCCTGCATGTTTTTGGGACAGAAGCAGATAAAATTGCATTTACTTGCGTTTAGTTTTAAGTTATTTTGTTTAGAATAATCCGCAATAGATTTCAGGTCAATATTAATTTTAGTACAAGCTGACTGAATATCATTACAATTAAAAGTTGAGTGTCATCTGCATAAGCTGAGATACTCGTATACGTAACGGTCTGAAAAATATCTGCTGTGTATATGAGAAAAGTAACGGCCCAAGTACTGAGCCCTGAGGGACTCCAGAGGTAATAAGCCCAAATTAAATAATAAATAAATAAACACCACAGAAATTAAACAACCCCTAATTCCAGAAGCCAGAGCTTGTGCGGAAGGGGGTTGCACATTGAAAAAACGCGGACATACAACCACTTCCCCCGACAGTGCCGGAGCTAGGATTCGAACCCGGGGGTGCGATGTCCGTGTGATTAATCGCGATTGCCACCTCGCGCCTTAACCCACTCAGCTATCGACCAGACAATTAACAAATTAATTGTTTTACTTAATAATTATTTATTCAAATTATTTTACTCAAATATACCTAATACAGATTACTCATCGTTATACCATTTATTTAATGAAAAAGTAGTAAAATATGCATTAACAAAAATGCACACTGGGCCAGTGAGTCGTAACTCTAGCTTACGGCTCAATATGTAATCCATGCCATGAAAATCTTAAGTTTCAAAATGATTTCCCCCACTTTCTCCATTTAAACTCATTCAACTTTAGTAATATTACATTCTGTCATTTAATCCATTATTTATATAGATAATAAAATAAATTGAAAATAATAAAAAAATATAGAAAAATTCATGATTCTAAAAGTTATCTTTTTGGTTTTCTCAATTTTAAGCTGTTTCATGTGAAATAAACTATCAACATTTAGGCCACTTTAAATTAGACATTTCAACGGTTACAATAAGCTCAGATAGAATACTTAAATATAAAAAAAAACATCAGTAAAGTTGGAATTTTTTTTTTTCCAAAAATGTAAATATCTCGGAAACTACTTGTTTCCCAGATTCCAAAAAAATCATACTTATTCAATGCAAAAAAAGTTATACTATCACATAATTTCATGTAAATTGAATTTTTATAATAGAAAGAAATAAAAAACTGATAAACCGGTTTTTCGCCATTTTCTCAGAAAATTTGAAGTTATGTTGAAAAATGCTCGACTTAAGAGTTTTAGATTTTTATATTATCTACAACTTTTGTAAAGGATATTTTCCGCTAGGAGGTTACGTTTCGCCCAAAATCTCAATAAACCACTTTCAACCCCTAAACAGCACCTCCATTTCACAATTTCACTTTATCTCGTGTTTAATTTTTGTTTTTTCTCTTAATTATAACCTGAACTAAATTGTCCGGCTGCCTATCAATATTTTTTTTAGCCTTCGCAATCCGCTTTGACACCAGCCTAGTAGTTTTTAATAAGATTTTTATTATTGCTCATATCACCAGATCCTCCGCCATTTTTTAGAAAACAGAAAACCGAATGAAATTTTCAATTTCATTTATATACAGTATGTTTAATTAATAAGGATTAATTAAATAGTAATATTCGACAAAACAAAAGCAGCAACCGAAAACACATTAAACGAAAAAATATTGATATTAATAAAAAATAACTACCATAATATTATGTAAGTTTAAATAGTTCTGTGTAACCTTGTGGTATGATAATACGCGTTGGTCGTATGTATGTTTAGTTTAAGAAGTATAAAATAATAATTACAAATATAAAACCATTGACACTAAAAAATTAATATAGAAAAAGTATGAAATCTGAACATACAAAAATCAAGTGGACACACACAAGTAGAGTATTGAACTATTAAATAAGAATGTTCATAAAATTGAAACCAGACCTGTTCCTAAGCACTGTGCTTAGCGCTTGTCTAAACACTCTAAGCACTTTTGTGCTCGGGAGCACTGTGTTTAAGAGTACTATTTAAAAACGGTGCTTGGTATTTAGTGCTTCGAGCACTTTACGAAAGGGCATAGTGCTTAGTAATCGCAAGCGCTTTAGTGTTTGCGAGCACTTCAAAAAGCTCCCGAGCATTTTGGAAGTCTAGCGAAAGATGCATCATTTTTGCATGAAATTTGTATACTGGACATGAGTATATACCCGTTAAACTTTAAACTCACATCCAATTTAGGAGAAAAAAAATTAGAAAGAAACTATTTCAAAAAAAGTTGATATTATGACAATTCATAAGTATACGATGGTTTGCTCTGGGATTATTAAATATATTCATATATCATCATCATATTATATTACAAGCACAAGCATATCAGTTTCAATTATATTTTTGTCAAAATGTTTTTTCTAACAAAATAACTAAATAATTTCCCATCGGATGTATTAAAGCTCACGTAGTGCCCTATGTCTTAAAAAATGGTATGATAAATTGTTTCTTTCCTTACAAAACGAAAACACTAAATTTGGAAACATAGAATATAGAATGGGTTACTAAAAAAAAAAAAATTCCGACCTTTTACTAAACCATAATTTTGATCTTCTTAGATGTTTCTACATACATCATTCGAGTAAGCGCATGATAAAATAAAGAAAACTTGTAACACCTAACCACATAACAATATTATTTAGTTATTACAGCTTTTATTTATTTTATTGTTTGCATAGTTAAACCGCGAAGAAAGTAAAAATATGGGATTGGCCGAAATGTCGGTAAATGACTAAAGCCAGTTTCACAATCATTAGTTAACTAATAGTTAGAGGTTAAGTATTGGTTTATTATAAAGATCTGTTTCACAATGTCTGGATAACTTCAAGGTCTTGGATATCATATGGTTAAGCAAACCAGAAGATTAACTAAAAGTATGACAACAACTATTAAGTCAATTTTTGTCTTGTCAGAAAGTGATTCAATTTAATTCTATCAATGGATTACGCAGATTATAATATGAATACTTACATTGCTTGCAGTTATTGTGAAGAGGCCTAAAATACTTAAAATATTTGTAGTTTTCAGGATAGTGGGAATTTGATACAGAAACAAAACTCAAATATATATATGTTATTTATAAATAATATAATAATAATAAGTTCAATTAGAAATAGTTTGTATACAACCTAAATTTAATACCAGTAATTTTGTAAATTATTAATCTAAATTATTAATGTATTTGATTCTTTGCGCACATGTAATATTGTACTTTGTTCCTTGCATTTAGTTTTTGGCATGTTGTATTTTGTAAAATTGTCCTGTAACCAGAGTATTCTGTTGGACTATAAGTTATTTATTATTTTTATTAGTTATTGGCATTTCCGCTAAATTAAAAAAATATATAGTGCATTCAGCACGTTATATTTTTCCTATATTATTTTTCTGGGCTGCTTTTATTGCCTTTTATCCTTCTACATCCGCGTCCAGTGGAAGTATAATAACGCAAAAAATATGTATATTTTTTTAATGAAATAGGGTTAAAATTGAAACGTCGAGATTTTAAATTTGAGAGAAAAAATTTCCTATCTGTCTATCTGTAACTTTTTTGTGTGCACGTTTACTCTGGAACCGTTTATGATATTGACTTGAAATTTGGTGCACTTATGTATTATAACGAGATCTGGAACTAGATTATATTTTGATTTAATTCCGTTGAAGGGTTCGGGGATAAATGGAGTAAATAAGGGTAACTATGCAAAGTAAGAAGGTAAAAGTCCATAAAATTCCAATTTAGGGCACATACGAAAAGTGTCACATTTTTTTTGTCATCAGCCACCCCCTCTTCACTATCACCCCCAATACCACCCCCACACTATTATTAAAGGGAGTAAAATATTAAATTGGGATTTAGTTTATGTATGTGAACCACGGGCCTCTAAAATTTATTTTGGCATTAGTTACCCCCTCTACCACCCCCATTGCCACATCCACTCTATACAGGGTGTCTCACCGGGAACTGAATCGATCGATATTGAAAAAGTACACATCAGAAAATTTAGACAATTACTAATGTCGGTGTGGCTAATTCAACTAAAATAATTACAAGTAGCTGGCACTTTCGCTTATACCGCAAGTCGATACCAACTTGCTTATTTTAAATGGAACACCCTATATATTTTAGGGTTTTCGAAAAGAGCATAAAATTCTGAGTCGAAAATATGTAGCATATCCTATACCTAAACCTAGCCGTTTCAGAGGTATTTGACATTTTATAGAAAATTTGACGAGTGCAACGGTTTGCAAGAACCGTTATAACTTTCTTCGTGTAAAAGATCCTCATTTGCTTCTTGTCACGTAAAAAGAACACAAGGGGACTACGTTCTACAACTGAAATAAATTCAATAGCTTCATACCAAGTGTTCCGTCTTTCGCGTTACATTTTGTCAACTTCAAACCGCGAAAACTTGCTTAGGTCAAATGGAACACCCTGTATTTTTCAAGTCAAGTCAAGTTGTGTAAAATTGAATTCCTTTTTTTCTGATATTAGCATTGTGGTTGTTAAAGTTACAACTTTTTAAAATATTTGCGTTTTTATTAGAAATTAATGAATTGTTGTAATCATTTAATCAAAATAGCCATGATCAGAAACTTTTTAAATTTGTTTATTATTTATGGAGAATGTGATAAAGTAATATCAAGAACTTGCAGCACATTTGCTACTCGATATCCACAAAAACGCAAAATAACACTAACACTGTAACATGCGTATTAATCTAATTGAAGATATGGCATGAACTAAAATAGCAGAGATAAGATCAATTTAAAATATGATTTCATTTTAATTTAATAATTGCTCAAAATTCCGCTCTCGAACCTCGACACATTTTAGTAGAGGAAGTTAGCCGTAGGTCGGTCTCCCCCCACCACTTCACCTTGGCCTTGACCGCACACCTGTGGTCGTTGTGTTCAAGGTTACGGCGTCCCCTTAGCCCGGCATAACAGTTGCCGTGACCTTGACTTTGACCGTGTCAGATGGGTTCCGACTTCACGGTCGGCGTGTTTCTCTTACTCAGAACGATCACTTGCGGTGACCTTGGGCTTGGCTTGCATAGGTTTCAAGGACGAAGCTTCCTCCTTGCCAAGCAACTTGACCTCTAAAACTATATTTGTTCAATACGTATACAATAAAATGTGGTGGGGTTTGATATTTTGTGACGTAGCATACCTTTTCTATAAAATAGTGAAAGGAGTTAATGTGTGGTCATTCTTAACGTCAATTTCCTTGAGTAAAGAAGCAAAGATGTATTCTAACTACAACTAACCAAATGAAGTCTCATAAAAGAACACTGCAACATAGAACAAATTCAAGTGTACGGTTGGCGGATGGTATAGAAATTGTCCGAAGTGCTTTCAAATATAGAATTATAACTTACCGAGTGCACAGTGATAATGAGAAACTTGACTATATTATATTTTTCAACGAAATTAGACATAAAATATTGAATGTACTAGAATAAATACTGTTACTTCATAAAACAATGAAAGTAAACATGGAAACGTTTGCCAGCTACATATTACAAGCACAAGAAATAGCTGAAATTAAATCGTTTAATACTTCTAATAAAATTTTAGATCAAGGTGTGGAACGCCCTCAATACTTTTATAGACGTGATGGTTACGCAAACTACGGAGTTTCAAGAACGTTATTTTATTTGGTCTATTTTTGTCATGGTTTTCCTTTAGAACAGTGCTGAATGTGTGGCTGGTTTTATGTTAACACCTGGGGGGGGGGGGGGTATTCGTAAAGAGCTTAACCAATTCTGCTTTCTTTAACGTCTGTTACCTCTCGTTTTAGCTGTCCCATTTCATTTTTAATGAGGTCTTTTACTATGTTGATGAAATTTATTCTAATTTCATCCTGCAGATCTTTATTTGTATCTTCCAACTGAACTATTTTTCCACTTAGCTCAGTATAATTATCTTTACTTAAGTACTTTATTGTAGAATTTAGTTTTGATAGTTCTTAATTTTGGTTTTGCAGCTTCTGGTTTTCTAGTATCAGTTTTTTATTTAATTTCAGACACTTTTCATATTCAAGTTCACATTCTGAACAGAAAAATTTCAGTTTTCTTTTGGTCAGATTCATACATCGGTCTTCGGTAGATGATAATGATGAACATTCACTACATAGTCCTTTTTGGCACAAGTCACATGCATGTAGGGATTTTGAGTTAGGGGTACTGTAGCAGGAATATACGGTAACATCGCCAATTACACAACTAGCAATTCCATTTGCGTAGCGAGGGTTGCTAGCGCATTTATTATACACCCTGATGCCCGCATCTTGTGAGGGATCAGTAATCCAGGCACTGTTTGTCGTCACGTGCCTCTTATTCGGCTCGCTGACGAGTGGCACGTCAGCGTTATACTCCACCCTATGTTGATACAGGAGGTCCTGGGCTACCCGGCTCCTGTTAAGGTTAATTTGAAGATATAATACTAATAATAATAATAATAATAATAAATCAGTTTATTCTGTAAAATTAGAATAGGCCAGGTGACAATTTGTTGAATTGGTGTAAAACCTGACCTTTGTACGATCATACATCTTTACAAAATACTTAATATATCATCACAAATTAAAAACATATAATGTCTATACAGAAGGGTCGGATAAGTTAAAAAATACATATAATGCATATATAGAAAAAATATATATATATAAATAAATAAGAACAGAACAAAGTACAGCGGCTAATAATTAATGGTAAGTTGTTCCGATTTTAAGAGTTGAATTATTTTTGCTTTAAAGTTGTTTGGACTCAGTATTTTTAGATCGGATGGTAGTTGGGTAGTTGGTTATATATCTTGGTTGCTTGGTATGTGAAATTCTTCTTGAAATTCTCAGTGTGATGTGCTGGAACTGTTAGTGTAATGTCTCGATTTCTAGTTGCTACTGAGTGCACATCTTCGCGTTTCTCGAATTTGTTTAATAAGTATTCTGGTTTTTTTTTGAGACAATCACATTATGCACCATACAGCATAGATGTAACCACTGTCTTTGTTTCATGTTCAGCCATCCCACTTGCTTGATATATAGACTTATGTGTTCTCTGTAGGGAACATCTTGCGCATACCATATACAGGCGTTTTGAACATTCTGTATCCTGTGTGTGTTTCCTACTTTGAGGGAGGGACCATACACGGAGTCGCAATAATTTAATTTTGACAGTACTAGTGAATCGCTTAGTTTGATTTTGGCATCCTTTGGTAAGTTGACTTTCAAGTGGTACAGACCTCTTAAACTTAAATATACTGAGCGACACATACTTGACACTTGTTTAGTGAAATTTAATTTGTCATCCATAATAAGGCCGAGATTCCTAACATAATCGCTGAACTTTATCTCATTGTTATTCATCATCAGTTTGAGACCATTGTTGCGTAACTCGTTTCTGTTTTTTTCACTACCAAAAAGAATTGCATCTGTCTTATTGATATTTAACTGCAATCCATTTTCAAGTGTCCACTGCAAAGTGCTGTTTAGATCATCACTAATTTTTTGGAAAGCTTCATGGCATTTACTCACGTTAAAACTTAACATGAGTTGTAAATCATCTGCATAATAATGAATACAGCAAGACTCAATTTTCTGCTCAAGATCTATAATGAAGACGTTGAAAAGTAAGGGCTCAAGTATAGATCCTTGTGGTACCCCCGATTTAAGAGTACACTGTTTTGAAAATATATGTGTGTCTTTCTCGCTAAGCTGAACAGTTTGCTTACGCTCTGTTAGGTAGCTTCTGAACCATTCCCACATTATTCCTCTAACTCCATAGTAGTATAGCTTAGACAGTAATAGCTCATGACTTACACTGTCAAATGCTTTTGACATGTTTAATAGTACGAGCACTGTGATCATGTTATTGTCAGTTGCTGTTATGATATCATCATGTATTTTCAGTAGTGCCGTTGTTGTGCTGTGGTGTTTACGGAAACCTGAATGGGCTTTGAGAAATATATTGTGTGTTTCTAAATAGTCTGTCAATTGTTCATGAACTGCTCTTTCCAGAACTTTTGATCCAGGTGGAAGGATACTAATTGGTCTTAAGTCTTTAAGTTCTGTAGAATCTTCTTTTTTTAATGGTGGAATAACTTTTTTTTCCAGGGAGTAATTTATAATGTGACTAAGTTCATTGTTGCAGTATTGTAAGCATATCTTTATGATATGTATTGTGATACCATTCATTCCTGGAGCATTGGACTTTATGCTGTGCACTATTTTTCCTATTTGTTGGCGATCGACAGGTTTAATGGTAAAGTCTTGGCGTTCTGCTATGTAATTGTCATAGTAATAGTTATATAGCATTTCTTCACAAGAGATGTGTCTGGTGCAGTTTATGAAATGATCATTTATTACATTACCATTGAAATTTTCACCGGTTGCTATGCCGTTACTTTTATTGTTGCTAACGAAACCCCATTGTCTCATTTTATTCCAAAATGCTTTAGAATTTCATGTTCTGTTTAATCGTATGTTCATAATACTTTTTCTTTTCGACGTTGACGGCTCTGTTAGTGTAGTTTCTGATTTGGCAGTAATATTGCCTATCTACTTCTGTCATTGTTCTTTTATACTTTCGATGGGCATTGTCTCGGTCTCTTAGTATCTATTTTAGGTTGTACGTCATCCAGGGTGCCTTCGTCTTTTTTTTTTTGCTTTTTGGTATTAGAGGTGCATGAAAGTCAATTAGGGATAAGATACAGGAGTTTAGCCAATTTACTTTGTCATCAGTATTTTCTAGTTGGTATACACGTCCCCAATTCATATTTTTTATATATCCATTTCTATATTCTTATAATTTCTGCAGAATTTTTGTTCAGTTATCTCCTCTTGGTCAAATTCCAGAAAAGCATATTATATGTCATGGTCAGATAAGTGTGTGATGCATCTTTGGTTCCAGATTCGATTACATTCCACTTTTTTATTTACACATAATATATCAATGAATGACTCGATATCTGCTGTTATTCGAGTAGGGTGTGTTATGATTTGTTTCAAGTCAAATATGTCTAGCATTGAGATTAGTTGTTCTGTGTTCGTGTTTGTTTGCAGCTTGTTATTATTTAGATCCCCCATGCATATTATGTAATCAAATGCTGTCGATATCTCTGCAAGACTATTTTCTACCTTCTCCAACGATGTTTGCATGCTTGGTCTGTATATCACCCCAGTTGCCATTGCTCTTCCTTTGTGTATACAATGAATCCACAGCTGCCCGATTCCTTCTTCAATTCCAGTTATTTCATTTAAGATTTTGCCTTTTAGTGTTGACTTAGAGAATATGAGAAGCCCACCTCCTCTGCTATGTGTTCTGTCAATTCTAGCTAAGCTGTAGCCTCCTATCTTCAGTGTGTTGTTCAAATCTTCAATGGTGAACCATGTCTCACTAACAGCTAGTATATCGTAGTTTTCTTTTTCAATTAGTTTTTTGACCCGACATACTTTATTTCTGATGGATCTAATATTTATGTGCGCAACTTTGAGCTTATGTACATCCTCTTTATTTTGCAGCTTTTGTTTTTTCATAATTGCTATAGTGTTGGTGTCTGATAGTCGATATTTTTTTATTTATTATTTAACATTCTCTTATAAAATGGACAGTTTTTATCCACAGCTGTGTGGCCTACATCGATACCCAGGTTGAATTTGCTATTTGCTTTTGTACAATTTATGCATTTTAGAGTTCTAGAATCACAGTCTTTGTAAGCATGGCTTCCTGAGCAATTTGAGCAGCTTACTTCTGATCTACAGTCTTTGGCGAAATGGTTATAACCTTGACATTTATAGCAACGTAGAAGACTTATGTGATCAAACACCCTGCCTCTTGGCCAGCCTATGCATAATCGTTCACTTGTTATTAAATTTTTGTGGATTAGAGAATCAGTTTCTATAATGAGAGTAACTTTTTTAAATTTATTTTCAATTTTTTTCATTATTTTCATATGAAATTCTTCGCCTTCGTTTACACTGTTGTGCTTTACTATTTTTTTTATTGTGTCTTCGTCATTTTCCTCTATATCCTCCGCACTAATATTCACCACTTTTATTTTCGGTTTTTTAATCCAGGGGCTTCTATAGTGTAATTGTTACCCATTTCCTGTCTTAACTTATTTTGTAACAAGCCTCTCTCAGTTATGTTTTCACAGCCTATAACTACTGCTCCGTTCGACACTTGTCTGAACTTTGATATGTTAATTCCAATTTCTGCTGGGTTTACTTTTTGTTTGATTTCACTTTTGGTTTGTTCCCTTGCTTGGTCTTTGTGTGGTTTAACCACGAGAACCCGTTCTGGTTTGTGCTTTACTGCATTTGCATAACCGTTCATTTCTGGTAGATTATTTTTCGATTCTGCTTCTTTTAATTTAGCTATCAATTCACTTTTTTCTTCGTCTACTTTTTTATTTGCCTGTAAATATATCCCATTTTTGTCTTATATCTGCTGTATAATTTCGCTCAGTAAGTAATTTTCCATTTCTAGGGAAGTGAGGTTAGTCACATGTTTTGAGTTATAGGTTATGGTCTTTAAACAACAAATAACTCTAGTTTCATCAACTCTTGTGTAACTTTTTCTTGTGGAGCAGCTATTTTGAAACATTGCTCCACATTTTACACAGACACTGATTTGATTAACCTTCTTGTTTTTACAACATTTAAAGAAATTTTCAGGAGGATCGCCCGCGCCATCCTCACCTGCCGCCATCTTCTACACTTTTTCTCTGACCGCCATCAAAATGATTGCAGCTACCCTCCACATGGTCCTTGTCACCACACTTAGGACACCCAGGTTTAGCCTTGCGGGCCTTAGTCAGAGCTCTCCTAAAATTGTCACATTTACCACTTCCAGCTTTATGGCCGGCCTTGTTACAGACCGGGCAGGATTCCTCATTTGTGCAATCCTTTGCGTTATGTCCCTCACCGCCGCATTTGAAGCAGGACTTTGATCTATCCGGACCATCGCACTCAGCTGCTATATGTTCCGATGACCAGCATTTAAAGCACCTCTTGATTCTAAGACGTTTTTCGATCGTACAGTTAACCAGTCCTACCCGAAATTCCTTATCCTGCAGGAGTATATTGGCATCAGCTTTGTCAATCTCCTGGGTGGCCCTGGCGTTTTCGCGTGGCTCGCTGAGTCTAACGGTCTTCCCATCCAAGGTTTCCCAATTTAGATTGGATTGCCTCCATGACCTCTGCCTCGACGGTGTCGGCGTCCAATCCTCGGATATGCAAAGTCTCCAGATTCTCCTCCGCCCCTACTACCCTAGTTTTGATTTCGTTGCCTTCGGTCAAGATCTTATTTATTCCTTCCAAGGCTACTTTATCTTTCTCAGTCGTAATAAGCAGCTTGCCATCCTTGGTACAGCTAAGCCCTCGTATGGCCTTAGTGTACTCACTATCCTTGAGTAGATCCTTTGCTTTACCCAAAAGGGTCTTGTACGTTGTGCCGCACTGCTCGGCAATCAGCGCAAAGGTATTGTACTCCCTTTTCTTCTCCTGCTTAGTGAGGGCTTTGCGGGGTTGCTGGTTTGTATATATCACCTCCCGGGTGTCTGTGGCGTGGAATACAGCCTCTGCCATCTTTTTAAGGCGTTCAGTACTGACAAAACTCAGATGGTGGATGGCCACCCATTTGTACTCGCCGGTTTCGGCCTTGACTTTGTGAAGGTTATCCCAAATATCCTCCTCCTTACCGTCCAGCGCGATTCTTATAATTCTCGTGCTCCCGGCTTCTCCTTGTGCAAGCCTCGACCACAGCCTGGTGGTTAGTTCAATCACCTCGAACGCCTCAGTAATAGTACCGAGTTCGGAGCATCTGTCCTTATACATTTTCTGTATACTTCTCTCCATGTTGCGGTCACCAGGTTCCACCAGCACCACTTTGGTGACGAACTCATTAGTATCGTTGAGGTTTCCGATCTTTATCTCGGTGTTCTGGAACAAAGAATTGTCTCATGATTGCTGTGCCGCGCTGACCCATTCTTCATAACTGGTGATTCCCGTTAAGGTGTTAAGTTGTCCTGCTGCACTTCACGCCATGGTTTGTATGCCGACTTCTCGTGTTTCTTTAGGTGTCCCGCTAGTTTGGGTATCAGTATCATGCTTGGGCACCATATTGGACACAAACCGATGGCTGGTGAACCACTCCTTTACGGATGTGCCATCTAGGACGTTGGCCTACTTGCGCAGTCTTAGCGCTATGTCCTTTATCTCACACTTCGTATTACGATCGACGCCGCAGCACCCTCGCCCCGTGCCGGTACTGAGGTATCCAACGTCTGCACCATAAGAGGTTTTACCCTCTGTGCTATCCTGTTGGTCCGCGGGAGGTATTTTATTTCCCTCCTACCCGCCGGCAGAGCCGGTGAGGGCATTCCCCTATCCGCC